>MJUU01022636.1:0-68560 GCA_002080025.1 Modiolus philippinarum
CAGATGGGGGTTCCAAATTCTATAATGGGAGGTCAGATAATGATGAAAAGGTACCAAATTAGTAATTTTAAGTATAATCTCCATGTTTTTTTGAGGTTTCAATATTCCAAAGTAGGGGGTTCAAAATTCCATGGCTCACCATACTTGAACTTTGATACGAGGGTTCAAAATTCTTAAATCAGGGAGGTCAGATAACGATGAATGGGTACCAAATTAGTATTTTTAACTTTAGTCCCTATGCTTAGGGAGTCAGTATTCAATATTCCATGGCTGACCCCCCACTCCCCCACATGCATAGAGATGAAACTTTAAAATACTAATTTGGTACACTTTTATCATTATCTGACCTCACGTTATAGAATTTGAAACCCCCATATGTAAATTAAAAAGTTTGGTCAGCCATGGAATATTGAACCCCCTACCATGGAATATTGACCCCCCCCTCCCCAAGCATAGAGATGAAACTTAAAAGTTACTGGTTGCGTACTTTTTCAAAACAGTCATTAAGGGGGTTCAAAATTCCATGGGGGGTCAAAATACCATACAGGGGGGTTCAATTTTCCATGGGGGGGGGTCAATATTCCATGGCTAAAAATTGACCCCGGGGTCAATTTTCCATGGGGTTCAATATTCCATATGACACCGGTACCAAGTCCGGCTATCCCGAGTTCCTATCGTTATTTATGTTTTCCTTATTGTTTTCCTGATGCAGTTTCCTTGTAAATTGTGGCATGTGATTGTAGTTCGTAGTCAATGTAGGTGTTTGCTGTTATCTTGTTTTTGTAATATCCTCCAGATTTGGCAGATATAACGATTTAACAGTGAACTTTGGACAAATCTGAAATGTTGAAAATTCCCATTTTTCATTAATTTCAGGCAAAATATTTTTTAGTCAACAAATGGCTGTTAAAATACGAAATCTTGGTATAAGTTGTCATATACAACACACATTTCGCTTGTTCTGGTTATTTTATGCAAACATAGACAAAAAATTGACAATTTTACAGTAAATTTGTTGGGGTAGAGGAAAGTTTTATTGATGTGTGATGTTCATACTACATGAGAATGTCCATTATTTGTAATAGCTGTAAAGAAAATATAATAAACCGTTGGGTGTGGGGTTTCCTCACCGTTCATTGAAGATCTTATGGTGGCTTTGAGTTATTATTACTCCCCTTTGGGTTGTTGTCTCTTTGTAGAGGCATCGGTCCAGTGTTAATAAATAACAAAAAACCGAAGTTACTGTGGACTTAGTTTGAGGATAGTATGAGGAAATAGCAATATTACTGAAGAGTTACTGTAAACCGGGAAATTTTCGCTGCAGTTTTATTTTCGCGACTTTCGCGTTTGGAATGAAAGCGCGAAAATAAAACGGAGCTAATATACTTGTCTATTATTGAAGTCAATGGTCAACAATACAGTATCAAGAGCCGAAGTTGACTGCAATGGTCCTGACTTGGTACAGGCATCTCAAAAGAATGATGGGTTAAGCCGGATTTATTGGGCACCAAACCTTCCATTCAATTGCGGTAGTGTCCGGTAGCACCTCGACAGCAATATCCTTGAAAAGTGAAAATGAGGTTTGTGAAAGATAATTTGGTAAAAGTAAAAGTCTGAAAAAAAAACACATATATCATAACGGCAAAACATCGACAAAGATAAAAGTGAATTAACATTGTGATATATAAAGACAACACAGAAAATAAGCATCGACACAAAAACTGTAACCTGCAATGATCCTGACTTGAACAGGGATTTGAAAATAAATTGTGGTTAAACTGATTTTATGGCGCTCCAAATTTCCCCTTCCACTACGGTAGTGTATGTTCGGTAGCAACTTAACAACAATTACTATCGAAAGGGCATAGATAGCTAAAAGAAATGAAATTTAAGTTATCTAGCTTGATGCACTATTTTATTTGCTGTACAAATAGACTTGGTTTTGAAATTTACATGATTAATATATAAACGATCATAAATATTTAACATAGATAACGTATAAAATTTGAAAATATAAGACAATAATGTGTACCAATGAACAAATAGACCAAGGACTGAAATCGATAAATATACATGCATCCCCTCCCGACATACACACACACTTATGATCCAGACCGATGTTTTCAGTCCTGTTTATCCCTCATCAAAATAATTATCGTACATTATAGTACACCATGCGATATTCTTGTATTTTAGTTTTTACCTAAACTTCATCTTTTAAGCATCAAGGTTTTCTGTAGATAAGTTAAATGTACTGAAATTTGGTACCAAATTGAAACTAATTTGATATCCTTTAAAAGAACACAGCATGGCCACATTGTGCCATTTTTGGGCTGTTTAGCACTATACTGTTGCTCAGGGTACAGACATACATGGCCGAACAGACATACCAAGCAGACAACTTATATACACATAAAAGTAGTTCATGTCTGGGTGAAGTTTGTGAGAAACCTATTATCAAATTCAAGACATTTCATTTTCGAAAATGCCTTTACAATTCAAATAAAATACAGCATGGAAATGCAGCTTTATTTGGCATTCATAATTTACAATTCGGTTCATTCCTAAAAAAATTCCCGAGGTGCACTGTAGTTTTTATGAAGTTTTTATGAATGAATCATATTAAATACTACTATCACTTCGTAACTCGTAATGATGTATGCATCTCACAGTAAATGACTTGAACGTTTTATGATATTTTATTTTTTATATTTACATCTAATCTATTCTAAAAAGGTTTGAATAACCCCAAATCATCGTATTCACTTCCTTGTCTTTCAATGCTTAATTTTTTCTCAACAGGTGTTCGCGCATCGGCCAACTTAGGTCTTACTTGTTACCAAAAAGAACAAGAACCATTAATTACATTGTATGTTTGCAAAAGCCGGATAATATGATTTTTTTAAATCCTTTGAATTTAGAATTATAATTGTATTATAATTCAACTATCATACATGAAGTGTAAAGGTCTTAAACTTTATATCGGATTGTGTACTAAATATTGACCGGCATCCCATGCAAGTGTAATGGAGAACTTCTCTGATTTGCGACAATGGGGGAACTGCTCGCTTACTGACTTTCCATCAGTTGCTGTGTTTTCTTTTTTGATGCAATTCATTTTGCAACGATTATTCAGCTTATGACTAAACGGGAAGGAAATTCTTACAGGGTTCTGGCAGTGGATTTATCGAGTGAAAACGGCCCTTTTTGGATTCAAAGTCAGAGGTGTTTTGACACTGCATGTGTCCGATAGTGGCATTTATAGAAACAACAAATGCTTGTGACTGATTCTTACAGAATCCGAAAACTGTTTTCAAAGGCAAGACCATTCTACCCTGCATCACTCACCATGTACAGCCTTTTTCCAAAAGTGAATCATTTTTTCAAATTTCCTTGTTCATTTTATGTATTGGAAAAATTCTTGAAAGGAACAAGTCAAGATAAATGATTAAATGATACTGCAGATCTAGTCGTATGTAAAAGAATCATATTATGGGACGATCATCATATTTTCGGGAGGGGTGGTGGACGATTTTGCCTAAAAAATATTTATTTTCTTATCTATCTCGAACAACCTATCTCAACCAAATGTCACATCAAATTATTAAATTGCATTTGAAATAAAAAAAAGATTTAAATCAAAATCAAATTGTTTTTGTTTTACTTGCACAAAGACTCGATAAATTACATATACAAAATTACCTTGATTTGCTACTGCATTGTCATTTTTCAAAATTTGTTTTTCAGGAAAGTAAGTGAAAACTGAACCGTCAGTCAAAAGAATGAGCAATCCATGGAAAACGGCAACATCAGAAACACTAAGAAACAAGGACGCCAAGTGCGTACCGGACAAAAAAAAAAAGAAAAATGAAGACACACATACATATCAATCAGTTTTTAACAAAAATATTAAACTGACAAAGGGGATTTAAAATACCCAAATCATGATAGAATTAATGGAACATGGTTATACATTGCATGCAGCGCAGCTTTGGCTAACTTTTTTTGTTTTTATCCAAACATAGACAAAAAAATTAAAAATTTCAGGGAAAATTTGTTGGGGTAGGGATTAGAATTTCGGTATTCAGAGTCACATTAGACACGCCTGGTTTTTCTAAACAATGTTTTAAGACACTTAATGTATCCCTTAGAAAAATTAATTTGCATATCTGTAGATATGTCCTCGGGATTTGACATATTTAATGATTTAACGGTGAACTTTGGACAAATCTGAAATGTTGAAAATTTCCATTTTGAGTAAAATATTGAGTTTTAGTCGATAGACGGCTGTTAAAATACCACACCATAATTTAATTCATGCAGCATTGTCTTAACAACACACATTTTGTGACTCTGGTTATTTTCATACGATTATAGACAAAACTTGACAATTTTAGGGCAAATTTTTTGGGTAGGGGTTAGATTTTCGGTATTCAGAGTCACATTAAACTCTCCTTGTATTTTTTAACGATGTTTTAAAACAGCTAATGTATGGCTAAGAACCATTTATCGGCACATCTGCAGATTTATCCTAAAGATTTGACATATATAACGATTTAACACTGAAATGTTAAAAATTCCAATTTTTCATCAATTTCGGGCAAAATATTCAGTTTCAAACAAAATTGTCTCTTAAAATTCGAAATCATGATATACTCATGCAACATTGTCTAAATAACACCTGTTTTGCGTGTTCTTGTTATTTTCACGCAAACATAGAAAAAAATTGACATTTATATAAGCAAAAATCAGCTTTCAGTTTAACATCAATGTATCGAAAGCACTAGAATAGTTCATTTTATAGGTCTTCGATTCCAGCTAACAAGCTATGAAGACTGCTACTTACTGCAAACTATTACTGATTCAGCTAGTTCCTTCCATTACACTAAACGGTGGTATTTTGACCCACTTACTCCACGAAAATATAAAAAATGAAAAATATTACTGACATGTTTATGTTTTTAATTTGCTTTTTATATTTTTAATTTGCTTAAGGTAGATGGGTACTCCAAATTTTTTCCCATAGATTTTCTTTATTTCTTAGGAAAGTTTCCTTATTATATTAGCATTGAAATAAGAAAATAAAAAAGGGGGATCACCGTGCTTGTTTTTAAAACAACTGATATCAAAATAATCAAATATTTCTAATGAATATATAGGGAAAAGCAGGTATTTTGTTGTTTTCTTTAAAACTATTTCATAGATTTCTTTCTATTATACTCATATGTTAGCCCTTTGAACATACTTTCAAAAAATAGAAAGAAAAATGGGGGTCACCGACTTTGTTTTCCACATAATTTCTAAAATATGATTTTTCATAGTGATATCTATATAAAATATTTTATCGGATTATCTCTCTTTTTCAAATATTGTATTCCAAAATATATAATAAGCAAATTACCATAACTCATCTAATTAGATAAATACATGTAAACTTAGTCAATGTAGGTCTTTTGCTTTTTGTATCACTGATATAATATGTAATGATGCATTACAAATAAAAATTTCTGCATATTTAAAAAGCAGATAATACCACAACAGAATAAATAACAAATTCAAAATGGCGGAAGACTACCGATCTACCTTAATTTCGTTTCTTTTTATTCACTTTTATAATTAATTTATGGATTATTTTATTTATGTGCGTGTTCATTTTGTTTCTTTTCTTTTGCTTTGAGATTTTCACTGCTTTCGTGAAAAACGCACCTTTTGATATTTCTGTGACCTTTTTGTAACATTTAAGTTTAACAAGTTTTGACAAACCCGTCAAATCATTTCAAATGCCACATATTTATTTTCCACAACAAGGCCAAAAAGCAAGGTCATTACAAACGGAGTAAAACATCAGCAGTAAAAATGAAGCAAGTTGGTGTAATATTGTTAGTTTTCTCGGTTTGCATTACATGGTCAATGGAATTTAAAATTGTGGATTTATCACACAAACATCGCACACTGACATGGTTTCGTCCGGGAACTCCTAATTACATGTACAGAGGGCTCGGTAATGGAGGATTAAGGTACAGTACATTCTGTTTAATGGACGAGTCTTTATACCACAACACGAAATAGGACTCTTTTGAAGACACAAATGAGTGCCTCAGTACAAGTAAGCGGTACTGCTTTCTTTCAATATTCAAAACCTTCTATACTTTTTATCGGTTTTATTTTATTCAATTTTTTATATATTTTTTTTAATTGTGACTAACCACACCTATATCTATTTATTTCCATATCCGTTAATAGCCACTGCCCAACACTTTGTTCTATTATGAAATGTGTTTTCACGGAATTTTTGGATCGCGATCAAGCCGGAAATAATTTCAATCACTGAAAAAATCAATTCATCAATATTAAGAGGGAATCACTGGGTCAATTCGTTTCATCTTGACCCAGTCTGGGACGATGACGTGACCGACCTTACCCGGTTAGGTAACAGAAGGGAATATTGAAGGGAGCGGAGCAGTGTAAACAAAAATGGCGGACATTGTCTTGCTGACTACGTCAGCTGTCGGGTTTTCTGCAATGCTCGTTTTATGTTTTTCGGAGGACGAAATATGCAAGTTTTTACTCAAAAAATTATCTTATTACCCTATTAATAAATAATGTTGTATTATCCTCTGGATGGTGGGCATTTAGGATAGGCAGGGGCAATTTACCCTCTTGTTATTTACTAATCTATCAAGGACCACTTACCTATTTTCATTTTCATTCTTCAAGTTATATTCAGTGATGAAATTTACTACAGCATAAAAAATTGTTTTATTTAAAAACTATATTATGCTATATATTTACCATATGCGCGACATTTGTTATAAATATAAGGTTTGATGTTTGATGTATATTTATGCTGAAATTGTATTTTGCTTCTTCACAAATGTTTGTCAAAATGTTAAATTCTCAAAGTTAATGTATATTTAACACAATAACCCTAAATTAACAAATAATAATTATTCTTGTTGCATTTAGTTTCATTCTAATTTTAAAAGTAATATTGGGCAGTAGGCGGCACATCAACAATTAAGTTTCGTTTCTGTATTTTTTAGCTTAGGTTTATTCGTTTGATCATAAAAAACATCCCAAAAAGTTTTTACATTCGAACATGTGTTTGGTCTCGAGATAGTTTTTGACTGGTTATATATAGAAAAAAATGAAGTATTCACCAGCTTAATAGTCAGACTTTTCTGACATGAAAATTTTACCTTGCGTTTTATAGAAATTTACTGTTTGTATCAAAATGCTAACCACTTACAAATACTGAATTTAAAAGATGGGATAACAGGAAACATCTACAATGGCTGAACATTACAGTCATATGTAACAATCTGCCAGGGAACTAAACAGGAAAAACGCAAACAAGACAAAAGACAAACGCAAACAACGATAGGAATTGAGGACAGCTAGACTTGGTACCGGCACTTGTGTAGCAAAAGCCAGCGGTAGGGTAAAACTGGTTTATTGGTACCCAAACCTTCCCTTTATCTGTCATGTTTCCCTATAGTATCATAAACATACGAATAAAACCCAATACATGTAGACTACTAACTCCATGACCACAATCTTGAAAGGAGAGAAAATGACAATACGTAATTTGAAAGATGGGTCAAGGGGTTCTCGCCGCGAAACTGTCGAGTAGCTGGAGGACCCTAGTCTGCTGGTAAAACACTCGCACTACGGAAGAAAAATCAGAGTCAAAACTTCCCGAAGGGTTTGGTCAAGAATCATCATATATTTCAGTAGACATCGGAAGTATCAATGAGTGACCAGTATGTGTGTAAGTTTTCAGGTCACTAGAGTATCTTGCAGATATCCCCTATTACGTAAAGAATGTAAATTACGTCCGAGCTTTTCTGGATCTTAGTCAGTTTTTGGAATCTTTTAACAACATTTCCGTAAACATGAGGATTAGAAATGCTCATAGTAATACGCTGTTGGCATGTAACGCCATATTTAGAAATAAAATGTTTCTATCTATACTACTCAAGAAAACAAACGATACATAGTTAATTTTGTAAATATTTTTGGTTTTCGCAATTTAAAGTTTTTTATTCTAGTGTATAAATATATTCAACGCAAAACGCATTTGTTTTTCCATTTTCCGAAACGGATACGATAAAAATCTGGAATGATTTTTTTTCACCCAATGATCGAGTTTGCCGTTAACTGATGGATGATTTAAGGATGGTCACTCCTCAGGTTTTTGAAACTGTCTCTGACTTTCGGAATTCTCTTATTTTATCCAGTGTGATGCATTAGAAAATTTTGCACACTAACCCCCACTTTTTTTTCAAAATGTCATATTATACATCTTCAATAGACTTTTGACAAAATTTGATGAAATTCTTGATATGCCTTCATGGCATTTCAAAGGTTGATTACATTAGTGCAAAGTGAATGAAAAATCTAGAGAATTTCGGTTTCCCGCCAAAATTTCAGGCGTTTTAATCTCAAAAACTGCAACACTGACCTATCAATATTTTTTGCTGAACATGACGTATGGTCCATATTCTAATAAATAAAAATGATAATTTTAAATCATTGATATAATAAATTTGAGGAATGACCCTCCTTAATTTGTTTAGTGTTTATAATTTGGGCACTTCATCAGGTTAACCATTTGTCATCTTTAAAAAAGTTGAAAACAATGTCTCATTTCGATGCCCCGTCAAAATCAAAGCTTGCAATGACTTAGCGCGGTCAGATCGTCGATCTTGATTTTTCCCCTTAATTCATTGTTACATGAAAAGAAGAACAAACTGAAGGCTATTGTTTAATCTAAAGCAAAGTTACTAATCAAATGTTAAATCACGTGGCAGCGGGTTCCCGTTGGACATCGCAACGTCATGATCAAGTTTCGCGCATTTTACACTTCGGAGAACGGTAGTTGAAAATAGAAAATAGACCTAAATAGTTCATGGTCGATATAGAAACAGAGGTTTGAAGTGAGCTGGTTCGAAAATTTGATGGTTTAATGAAGAGCAAATGTAGACAAACTCACTATTTACGTCTGCACACAGAAAGTACGGATAATAACCTTGACGGTGACCGGAGATGGTTCAGAAATTATAAGACACATGCAAAATGGTAAAAAGAAATATGTAGGTCCGTTTGCTTTCAACGGAGATAAAAGTTATTTAAATATTTGGCGGGAAAAGATTTCTCTGAATTTTCCCTTAGTTTAACACTAAGACTATTCTTTTTTTGTTAAAAAGCTTGGAAGTTACATCAAGAATTTTATGAAAACTTGTCAGATGCCTTACTTTGACCTACAGAAGACATTCACAGAATAAAAAATTGCGGTCTGTGTGCAATTTTTTTAGCCAATGAACTGGAGAAAACCAGAGGAGTTCCGAAATCTAACAAAAATTCAAAAATGTGAATAGTGAGCCGCCTTTACGTTTTTAACACATCAGTCAAGATGTATAATTTAAATTTGCAATAAATTACAGAAATAAAGATATTATAACTATGTCGAGTAAACCACAACATTTCTCCCATCGAATAACTAAACACCGAGATTACTGTTAAGTAGTTAAATTTTCAAATTTTAAAACGCGAGGCTTGCCAAACATTTTTAAACATTTGAAAATTTTACTATCGAGAGTGGAGAAAAGTTTTTTTTTCACACGAAACAGTTGTAAAATATATTTCTCCAATGATTTTTCGTCATTACTCGACACAGCCATGGCCCTATAAATGCTGATCCGAAAATGCCTTCTTTAAGTCTATGACATCATCAGGCATAGTCTCCTGTTTTCATGTCGTATCGATGATAAAGTCGATAAACTGCCCCAGTCTTATGGTCTTATGGTCTGAAATTAAGGAGAACAGTATAAGAATTAAAGAAACGTTGTTTTTCATTGCTTATTATATACAAACATTTTTTATCATTCAGGTTGGAGAGCAATCGCTGTAAAATTGTACACGACGGCGCAACTTATTTAAATGTACCTACAAACTTCTGCAAAAATACATTGCGGACAACAAGTAGTGCGATAGATAACTGTGTTGGTCCGGGCGTCATAATAAATGTAAAGTATAGAGCTGCCAACGACGCTGATTATAGAGTTACTGTTAAGGATTTAAGGACTGGGAAAAGATATATGGACGCATTCCAGCTAAAGCGGTGGTGTTTATGAATTCCGGTTGGCACGAGCGTTACCAAAATGTGTCACTTGTATTTAATACGGACACCCCTACAAAGATTAAAACTTTTCATTTTCCAGGATGGCACAAAGATGCCGTAACGTGGTTAATTAATCAGCGATCTGTCAATTTAATAGGTGTGGACACTCCCTCATTGGATTACGGCCAGTCTACTAAATGTCCGGTACATTTAGCCCTTCTTGCTGCCAATTGTCCATGGGCAGAAAGCGTTGCAAATTTAGACAGGAAGCATGATATGTGTGGACATATCTAAAAAATGTGACGATAGTGATATTCCAGATCGAATCTTCGCAACTGTACCATTACAGGACACAAGTTCCGGTCATGAAAACGTATGCTCTGTTGGGTTACTCATTTTTCTGATGACAGGACACCAGATTGTCATGTTTTGATTATCAGCTATGTTGAGCTGACATATTACAAGACCATCGTTTTTCTTTCCATCATTTAATTTTATTCGTGATAGTGACATATACCAAATCCTTGGTGGAAAATTGAAAGAAACAGACACGTAGAGATCTACAGATCGCAGTGTTACGTTTATACTGTTATCATGATAGGATAATGTCCTACACTAAGTGTATTACAAAAACAGGAAAACAGCAAACACCTACAATGACCAGGAACTACAATCACATGCCACAATTTACAAGCAAACTGCACCAGAAAAACAATAATGAAAACAAGAGACAAACATAAATAATGATAGGAACTAGTAGTTTTCGATAATTGTTGAGAAATTACAGAGTGGCTTGGTATGCATACAAGAAGTACCCAAGGGTTGTGCCAGAGTTCAAAAAATGACAAATTATCTTGAAAACAGTTCAGATCCCGACATCTGCACCATTTACATTTATATTACTCGTATAAAGTCAAATCAAATTAAATACTTTATTATCATAATATAGGGTTATTGCATGAATATTGGGGAATATTGTCCCCGAGTAGAATTTTATATTGTACGAGCTTGCGAGTGCAATATAAACTCTACGAGGAATAATATTCACCAATTTTTATGCAATAACCCTTTTATTATATAGCAAAGCTTGCATTTCTATTAATAAGGAGATTTTGTTGTCGATGACGTCATGAAATTAAAGTCATATTTGCACTAGTGCAATATGGAAATTTATTGCACGCTTTCGTTTGGTTGGTTTGTTAGGGAAATATTACTGTATGTTGCTATACAATAAAAACTAACATACAAGTTTGTGACAAGAAAATATAAAATCTAACCAGCGCATAATAATAAATATGAATTCATTGATAATAATCTGAGTCTCCCGTGTGATTGCCCAATTCCAACCATCTAAAGACTGATAAATTATTTTGAAAACATTTGAGAACTGTTCAATAAATCAGCATTAAATGAGAGTGCACTGAATGTTAAAATTCTCTTGAAAAATATATGCCATATTTTTTCATTATTCATTAAAAGATGAATTAATTATTCATACTAGAAGTACCCAGTGGTGGTTCCTCAGTGCACCATTTTATGAATGATGAATAATGTTTTATTTTGCTTCAGTCCTTATTCTTGTTATCCATCAGCCAGGATTACAAAAACATGAAATACTTACAATGGCCGAAAACTACAATCACATGCCTTAATTCACAAGCGAACGCCACCAGAAAAGCAATAATGAAGACAGACAAACATAAACAATGATAGGAACTCGGGATAACCGGACTTGGTACCGGCACTACCAAAAACTAGTGGTAGGGTTTAACCGGTTAATGGGTACCAAAACCTCCCCTCTCTCTCTATCTCGTTTCCGTAAAGAATAATAAATATACGAATAAAACCCATTATAGGTAGAATACTAACTCTATGACCACTGTCTTGGTAAAGAAAAGCATATGACAAAACATAAGTTAGAAAGATGGGTCAAAGAGCGCTCGACGCAAAACTGCCGATAGTCTGGTGGTAAAACACTGTCGCACCTCGGAAGAAAAATAAAACACACTCCCCGACGGGTTTAGTAAAGAGTCGTCATGTATTTCAGTAAACATTGGCAGTATCAGTGAGACGCCAGTAACTGTATAAAGTTTTCACTTTACTGGAATCCAAAGCCAAATCGCCAACGGATTTGATCAGAATATCCCGTCGATGTCCACTATTACATAAAGAATGTAAGTCACGTCCATGTTTTTCTGGATTTTTTAATCAGTTTCTGACATTTTTAACAACATTTCCATAAAATCGTTAAACCAAAGAAAAATACCGATATTCGATTACATAATCCGTTGGAACGGTCAGAGAAATTGCTTGGAATTTATATGCGAACTCCACTGAGTAAAACGTTTTGCGCCAACGAAAGAAAAGTGTTCTGGTTTGCACGAATCACCAGTCATAAGATTAGTTTAATATCCTAGACAAAGGTCATACTTAAGCTGCAAGTCAAGTCCGAAAGGTGAGATATGACATTTTAAAGCTAGATCTTGTCAAATGTAAAGACATGTAAGTCTCAAAGTAAAGTTTAACTGGTCAATCAACTGATATGGCAACAAAACCCGCGGAGTGTCATTTGTCGGCGTTTTCACGATCTAACTGAATGGACAGTTTCTATTATTAACAAGAAAGAGTTTTTCAGAGTTTGCTTTTATTTTTAAATAATTAGTCTTGATGGCTTTTCTCAATTCACTGTCGACTCTCATACTGAAAAATAAAGCAAATATATATATATATATAAATGAAGGAGATATACTTATACTTAGGCTAGAATGAGATACTCCTTAGTATTAACAAAATTTTCTGAAATTTAGATCATGCAGATTTTTAAAATAAAATCGGTTTTCAGACCAGCTATTTGGTAGTTGAATACGATCGGGGACTAACAGTCCACCAGCAGAGGTATTTGCCAAGTGGTAATGAATAAAAAAAATAACGATACTACTGTGAATTTAGATTCTGTATAGGTGAATTTCGATAACTTATGTCTCTTCATTGCAAATCTAATCAAAACTTATGGAAATCCATGATCCGAAATATGTGTAAAGCTGATAGAAAACAAATTACCAATAAAATCTTTAAAAAAAAATCAACCATAAGGACAGAGCTATGCATTCTTTTTCCAAATTATTAATAACATCTTAAAAGCAAAGCCAAAATAAGCTATATTTTAATAAATAGTTGCAGGTTATATATCAGTTTCAGAAGGTATTGACATTTCATAGTTAAAACGGTAAGAATTCTGAAAAACAGAAAATTCCCATTACATTTTCGAACGAAGCGAACGAACAGAGACTTCCTTAAAAGTTAAAAATTAGTCTACGTGAATGGTCTGTGATATATCAGTTGTACTGAAATACACACACAATTTCGCATTTAACATTATTTTTAAACATTTAGAGCATTAATATATTAAATTCTCCCTTCATCCTTAGGGAGGTGAGCTAATAATTTGACAGAACGAAACTAGAACAGAATAGAAATTGGTGGACAAATTCTTACATCACTGTGTCAGCATTTCAAGCTTGTGGTAAATGTCAATATTTTGACCGAAAAAAAATATTTGACCCAAGCTAAATTTATTATTTCATTTGTAATTGTTTAACATGACATTCTGTAAAAATGGTGTAAACCCGGTTAATTTCCTAAGATAGTTAATAACGTTCTACATATGGAAATGGTAGGTTTACAACACATCTGAAGTTCTAACACATTGAACGTTACATGCTAATGGAATAATATTATAAAATAACAAAAGAATTATAATTAAGCATGACAAGTCAACACTGTTGGGCCTCGGTCAATATGCTCTAGTCATGTCTTAAATACATATATTGACCTCACTGCCACGCTTTATTTGTATATTATTATCTTCTTATATTTTTAGAGAGCTGTGATTTGCTAAAAGTTGGTCACGATCATGCATATTTCTAAGAGTTGCATAAAAAAGCCGAACTTACTTTACGTATTGACTCATTGCTAAAATATAGCCGTTTTCCATTCATATGGATAAAAGCCGAATTGACACTCGTATTGACCTAGTAATAAAGATGGATAATAATGATTTGATTTCTTATAAATGAATTTTAGTCTAGTCTTTATTTACTTGATCTCAAGTAGATTTACATGTAGTTCCAACACTCTCAAAGGAACATACAAGCGCAAACAATACCCCAAAAATTACAAGCACTGTGGTCAAAATTTAAGCTAAATCAATTTAAATATTAATCTGCAGTTTTGGATTGTGTAAGAACGTATTTGTCTTTTTGCTGGTCCACTAATTAGAAATTTATTATTCAATGAGAACTTTATCCATGGATGATACTTTCATGTCGTTATTGGGAATTTGTAAAAACAATTTATTTGTCTATAAAGCTATAAAAAATAGAATTTTAAAGAAAATGCAAAATTCTGTCAAAGCAGACATTTATTGACATCGGTCAATATACATTTCTCAAGTCATTAAATTTCTGCATTGTACCACATCGTTGTATGGAGATTTTACCTCTGTATATTGAATTCCGTAGTGGTCCTCCACACATTCTTTTTGGTTCTCCTCTGCATGCTTGATAGCACTCGCTTTCTGATACACGAGGATATTTTTTATTGATGAGTTGATTTCCACAAAGGCAAGCATTATGGTTCTGATAAAAAAAATATATATGATGTTATCTCAAACAAAGTAAAATACATGTTTAATTCTTAATCAGTCTCCACGGACATTAATTAAACAGCTTTTATCCTAACTATACAAAGTATCACACAGTATTCTCTTATTCTCTTAGTAACGACAAAAATAATAGTTCTTTTCTGTTCTTATGTTTAACAGAAAGCCTTACTTTCGCTTCAGTATGGGCTCAAGAGAATTATTATTTTAGAATAAAGAAACTGAAAACATTAAGACCCCTGACAGTAAAAAAACATTGAATAAAAAATCTCGACCCGATTTTTTTTTCATCTGACGAAGCTTGCCGAGTTCAAATAATAAAATACCGAAGTAACTGTAATTTTATATTCTGAATATATAGCCATGTCGACAACTTATGCCTCTTCATGTAATAAATAGCCATCTTATTTACACGTGTTTGCTAAAGCATTTGCTAATTAATATCTGTTGAAATATGACGTGATATGATCAAGACATCTGTGTCATAGTTTAATGAATAGTGCAATATGACTAGTTTTTTATTGAATGATAATTGAAATTTTTTATTGGTTGTGTTACACTTTTAGATATATAACCTGGGAAATTGTTCTATCATTAAAGAAATTCAAATAAGCGCATAAAAGTAAAAATTAGTAAGTCCATATAGCCGACTAAACGATCCTCCGCCGTACAGTAACAAGTATGTCATGTTGCTAAAACAATTAAATTTCGAAATAATACCGAAGCAACAATCACAAATCATAAATCCAGAATACATAGCAATATAAGGATCATATACAGACAGGGAATGTAACAACGTCAGTAGAATATCGAGGGAACAAGGGAACCGATGACCACAAAAATCAAAGTCCAAAGACTGACGAAGAAGAAACAAATAGATCATAATGAAAATACCACCAGAAATAAATCACTAGGAGGGAACAAACATGTTTTTGTAATTTACAAATTGTAATCTGACCACCCGTTTATAGTGCCCACATCTCATGATTTTATTATGCCATTTTTTTTTTTTTTTTTTTTTTTTGCAATTGACTCGATGAGTGCCATGTGGCTGTTCATGTGTTGTGATTGTCTTGATCTTTGTTCGGCAACAGGTGATAGCGATTAGCGATTGTAGGAACAATTTGTAAGTTAATTTTATGTTTGTTTTCTGTCACGCATCTATATGAGAAATTAATATGGATGAAGCGGTGTTTAACATCTAGATATAAATTCTGCTCGTGCCGATGCGAATTAGTAGATTTGTACATTTTGATGGAACACTGCCTTATATCTATATTTGCATTTGACTTTTGCTTACTACTTTTAAATAGGCAAAAAATAATTCTTAAACTCGTGGAAAAATTTACGTAATTGAGTTTTTCTTCGAAGTAAACAGAATGTCAATGGTCTAAGATCAGAGAAGAAAAAAAAACGTAAAAGTTTTTATTCAAGTCTTAATACATAAAAAGTTCATACAAAACGGAAGGATATCAACTATACGACATTTTAAGAAAAATTATTACCAAGAATTTTTTTCAATTCCCTCTTTAACCAAAACTCCTTTCCTTACCACGATGCGGGAACAAAATTTAAATAATAATTGAAAGTGTTCAAAACATTTTACAGAGAGAACTTGATATGAAGAAGATTAAAACTTATTTTATCAAAAAAGTACAAAATTATTTTTGCAATAAAAATAAAAAAAATTTAAGAAGCGTTCTTAATTGGAAGAAAAGCTACAAAAATTATGCATATCTGTACAGAAATCTCATATTTAGGCGTCGAAGAACAACAATAAGGGGACGACCATTTGATTCTGAGGGGGGGGGGGGGGGGGGGNGGGGGGGGGCTGGCAAATTCGGTCGGCCCAGATTATTTATTTTTAAAAATTTGCGGGCCAGAATATTTATATTTATAATTTCAGTAAGTTAAACATAATAGTATCGTACCAATAAATCTAAGGTCAGATTATTTATAGTCGTCCTCTAAGAATGTTGCGAAATTGCTTGATTTTACAGTGTGTTTGTAGAGACTTTTTCTCAGATGCATATACTCCGTATCTTTTAATTCCAATAGGAAGACTTTATATTTGCATGAAAACACAGTTGTCACTTTTTGTTAACAGTTTGAAAAAGAGTGAATACACCAGTATACCTGTAGTCCAGCATATTTATATCCCTTGCAATGATTTTTGCAGTTGGCGAGTGATATATGATTGTCCAAATCTTTTATTCTGTATTTGAGATGTCTATTTCCGTCATCTTTGAAGCATCCCATGTATCCTGCAAACAACAACGTAAAGAAATTTTTATTGATACAAAAATTCAGAGATGCTATTCTGCGTCACAATGCTTTTTTTAACGTAAAATGAAGTGCAATAACTGAACATTGGCAAAAGCTTATTAAAAAATGTTTGACGACGTTATCATCATTTTTGCTTAAGTTTATACTACCATTTTAATCCTGATTTATTTCGGAGGAGGACGCCTGTACGTTTTTCGGACCGATAAGTTTAAGAGCTACATATATAATACATAAAGCATCGACAATCGTATCCAATGTAAACTTAACAGAGATAATATCCATTTCTGTTAGTACGACGAATACAAATTAATTTTTTTCACAACCAAGATACGTGAAAAAAAATTACCGAACTAGTAGAAATAAACAGAGGACAATTCCGTATCAATATGTTTGGTAAAAACTGAAATAAATTGACCCATATTTATTTTAAATTTGTCCTCAAAGTTGTAAATATAATGCAAGTTACCTTCGCATATCAAGATTGGCTGAAAATTTAAGGGCATGAAATAATTAAGACATAATAGCTAGTGCACTGTTATGCTAAGAGTATCCAACAAAATTGAAGCTACTTTCCACTTTCACATTTTTATTCATATACATGTTAAACTTTTTTCACTTTTAACGACCAGAATTTATCCAATATTTACTATGCACTTTTTTAAATCGGTTTCCATTTGAAAAGCAAATATCAAAAATGCTGCATTTTAATTTTGCAATAAATCTACTTGTAAGAGAATCTTTTTATCAAGAAAAAAAATAAATTCAGCTGGAATATATTCTTCGTCTACATATGTTAAAGATAAACTTCAAAATTGTTCAGCCTTAAAACAAATAAATTCTCTTCAAAAATATATAAAATCTATAATAAATATTTTCAAAATTCTATTATGGAAACAAAATTACAAAATATTGATGATAAAAGTAAATTGAATTTATATACATCTTTAAAGCAAAATAGGTTTTCCTCTGAAGATATTTAAAAATACTAAGAAATGAAAGTCTGTGCGCGAAGATGAACAGCACTTCATATTGCATTGTGTGACCAATAACTGTCCCAGACTGTCATATTTTCAATTTCAATGTTCCCAAAATATTTATTTTAATCAACTATCAGAAAATGACAAATTGAAATATGCTTTAAATCCAGCAACACCAACACAATTAAATAAAATACAAATATTCCCAAGTTGCATAAAACAGTAAATTTCGTTATGCTGTACACGGGTTTCAAAGAGCAACTCCTCAAATTCTGACCGGAAAACCGACTTTATTGAAACTTGCAATATCAAAATTTTACAAAATTTTGTTTTAAACAAAGAAGCATCTCCCTCATGAATAGATCTGTCCTTAGCTGAATTTTGGCTTTTCTATTTAGATCATTTTGGTTATTTGTTCTTGATCAGCTTTTACACGTTTTGCAGTTGATGGACTTCCAAATGTTTTGGTTTGGTCTGCACTGATGAGACATACGTTGTCGAAATGTGCATATCACACTGTGTAAACGGTGTACTGTGCCTTCTCGATATAAACAGTGCCCTTGATAAAATGTGCCTTCGTGTTTCTTTTTACCTGGATTTTAGGACACATGAAGGCACATTTTCACTAAGGACACTATATTATATGGTGTACTGTGCCTTCTTAAATTCTAACAAAGAACACGAAGGCACATTTTATAGAGGACACCGTTTACATAGTGTGCATATGCAGAAAAAAAAATAACAGTAATTTCGGTATTTTGCTATTTATAACGACTGAGTCGAAGCCATTGCTGATGGTCTGTTAGTCCCCAAGGGTATTTACCAACCCGGTCGTCACTACTTCAGTGCTGACCCGAAAACCGTCTTCATTAAAACTTGCAATATCACAATTTTACAAAATTTTGTTTAAAACTAAGGAGTATCTCCCTCATGCATAGCTCTTGTCCCTACCATTAATGTTTGCTTTTCTATTTAGATCCTTTTGATTATTTGTTCTCTATCAGCTTTTACATAATTTTACACGTTTTGCGATTGATGAAATCCCAAAAATTGGTTTGATCTGCACTGTTGAGACAAAAGTTGTCGAAATGTGCATATGCAGAAAATAAATTAACTGTAACTTCGGTATTTTTCTATATATCACCCCATTGCTGAGTATATCGCCTTGTACAGTGACGTCACTGTTCATTGTATTATAGGAGATAATGTTCAATCTTACCTTCACTGTTGCCATACAGTAACAGTTGTAGTCTACTTATATCTTTCTCTAAGGCTTTTAGTTTTATTTCAACATTCTTAAGACGTCCACCGTTGCTTTCGGCATTCTTACCGAATGTGCCTGCTTTCTTCGAAAAGGGATAATATGCTTGGAAAGAGAAAAACTTGCTTTTATTAGGATTTAAACTTAGAATTTGATACATAGATATCAGGAAAATGGTGAAAGCTAACACAAAAGGACATGTATTCATGTTGATGCTATAGTACAAATCATAACCTCCTGTACAATATATTACATTTGTACTGTAAATTAAGCATTAAATTTCTGTAATTGTATCACATGTCATAATGATTAGATTGTGTGTTACTATAATATAGCTTTAAACTATACCCTATTAAATTTGTTTAAAAATCACAAAAAAACAGGCTGATTAGACAAAAATTATACACTGTCAGGTGAATTTCTGAACTTTAGCATAGATTGATATATTTTTTATTTTATAAGGTATGATACAATTAATTGTCGTAACTTTGGCATTTTGCTATTTACTGTAAATTTAATTTCTGCATAAAATTATGACCATTTCATAAACTTATGTCTTTTCAGTGGCGATAAGATCTAAACATTTATTGGAATGATATAGTTATTAATTGGGTGCTGACCTGAAAGCCGATTCTCTTTGGAACCTTTCAGTATTGTAGTCCTTTGGAATCCTAATGGGTCTTGATCGTATAGTGGTTTAATGAATAATCCTTTTAGAGTTTTCACTGTTTAATAATCCAATAGTTACAATACTTCCAGTGTCAGAACCAAGTCAAGCATGCAGACTTCAATCTGCAACTGTATTTATACTATCATGGTCCAAACTCAGATAGAACTGTTTTGGACCATGATTTACATCATGTGAGAAAGGTATTTCTCGATTCCGAAAACAGTAATACTGTTTCCTAATTTGAACGTCAACTGTCAATCAAAATATACATTGTTTCCATAAACATAATATAGTTGTCAAAGGCACGCGACATGATTGACAATATACAAGTACCTGATTAGAACATGTTTACACGAACATCTGTTATTATAACTATTATAGAAACTTTATAACTTTTATAGTTTTAAATCTATAAAAGTTTATCCCGTGATCGAAAGTCTTGTGCAGCCTTGTTTAAGCTTGTGTACCCCTGTTCTAACCAGTCTCCCTAATTGCGTTTTACAATACACTGAAATGTTAAATAAGTACAATTAGTACAAATGAACCATGAGTCCTTCGTATCATAGTCACTAATAGTTTATATATTCATAATATTATATTCCATCATTGATTCCCCCCTAAATATGTAACACCAAGATTATGATTACATCTTATCACTGGTCACCACGGCCATCCCTTTACAATCGTCCTTTTCCCATTGAAGCTCTCAAGTATGTTTTATTAAAAACATCGACAGCTTCACCCATAGGCCGATCGAGTGACCAGGGATACTTTCTTTTTCATGTTCATTTGTCCTTCCCAGCGCCAAATTATACAAGTTCTTTTCTTTTCTCTTTTTTCTCACGGAGCCCCCCGACGATGTTTTGTTCAAAAACGGCGGGTCCGCCCACCGTTCTCATCTACTTCATCTCTTGTCTTCTGGCGCCAGGTCGGTACGTTTGGGGTGTCAGTCCAGACTATCCCCACCCTGGGACCGGGGTTATCTTACACCCGCAACCAGAGTTCTTGTTGTTATTTCTTTTCTTTTCTTTTAGCAACCACAATCTTGGTGTGTCTTTGGTCAGATTATTATTATTATTATTATCCCACCTTTGAACTGGTGACTTATTGTATACAGTATCTTTTTCTGACTAGGATATTTAATGACCAGGATGTATGTATATCTTTATACATGTATTCTTTTGGGTTTGCACTTTTCTTTTTAGATTTCTTGTGTTGATTATGATTTAAAGTTTCATTTTACGGTGACTATGATATTCCAGAACGCTCATGTTATAATCAGTTCCCTACATACCTTGTACCATATATATAAAGTTTAAAATAATCACAAGCATTAAGCTTACCCGGTATCAAGGTAACAAAGAGCATGCATTATCATAATATATTTACATACATGGTGCCAAATTAAATAAATAAAAATCTCATGCATTAATTATCAAAAGGCACCAAATTATTAAAGGGGAAATACAATATTCACATGCATTAACATTAACACCGACGCGATTTGGGCATGCAAGAAAACTGTACGATCACATGCAATTGTTCGTACACGTAATTGTCCATCATATTCCATAAGAGTTTCTTCCATGTCGAAATCATATAGTCGGCACCAAATTAAATAGTCAATGTTCACCATCAAATTATTTCATCAGTATTACACAGGCGTATTTAAAAAGCACACTATCCATGAATTTATACATCTAGGTCATTGGGCCCTGCAACGTCACGTTACAGGGTAAATCATCACCAAGGATACCATTATACCATTTTCCATTCCTTGTGTGTCGTTGTGATGGATCAAGTTTACTGACTTTCTTGATCCTGCAATTCCTTCATCAGGCTAGGATATAGGGAAGCAGCTTTCCTAGCCTGACCAGGATTGCCATCGGTCGTCGTACCATTTAGTGTCGTTGTACCAGGTACTGTCGTTGTACCATTTCTGGATACACCAGTTGTTGACGTCTGGTGTTTCTTCTGTGGTTTGTCCGTTGTTTCATCGGGCACCATGGAAGCACCACGGTCGGCAGTAGCAGCCATCACCACATGTCGTTGACCAGGATTCAACGGGTTCTCTATCTCACTCGACCAGGGCTTAGCGTTGCCTGCATCAGGTGACCAGGATTTCGATTTCACCTCCCCATAACCAGGATGGTTAGGTGATGTTTTCTGCGACTTCGCCTCCCAATTACCAGGATGGTTAGGCGACATTGTATGCGACTTGGATTGTCGTTGTTCCGGGTAGGTTACATCTCCGGGTACCAAACCATATTTCTCCTTCAGGTAGTTTGCAGTGAGCTGTTTGTTGGGTCGGTAGATGACTTTCTTCAGGTAAGGGTTCATTTCTATTTTTGGGGCTGTAGGTTCTGGTCGTTGTCTGGTTTGATTCACCTCCTCATTCCCCTTTTTGACTGACCTTGCCCTACTCTTACATTTACTTTTATATAAATTTAGAAGCCTGCGCCGAAATATCACAAGTAATAAAATAAATCCTAAAGTTCCTAGGGCGCAAAATCCAGTATCTGGGACTTGCAGGCATGGGAGTTACATTGAGATTGTTTTCGTCTAATTCTCTTTTTAATTGATCCACTTGGACTTCTTTAAAATCTTTTAGCTTTTGAGGTAACTTTATTTTATCGAAATTTGGTATCTTACTATTAAAAGTTTTCCATAAGATGTAAGTCCAAATGAATATTTCTTGAGGAAGGTCTTGAATGAATCTGTTATATTATATTTACTTTCTTTATGAAATTATGGGAGGAGGGTCATGAACGAATTATAAGCGTTACATGTCATGTCGAGTCTGACAACATCCAGGGGCACGGTTCAATTCCATTAGAAACTTAGCTTAAGATGGGACGGGAGTTAGTCTTATAACGATTCGGCAATGCAGTCTTATTTCTTCAATGCAGTCTTATTTCTTGTTCTCTACTTAGTCAACAGACGTTGTATATCTTACCATTCGGTTTCTAAGTCACTCCAAAAAGAGTGTTCCGAAGAGAAATGAGAGAGTGCTGCTATTTGATAGTTTCAATTTCTTTAATGTTTTCTTGGACTATTGTAGCATCGTCACAATAAGTCACCAGGATAAATGTAGCAATATATAAGGCTAAAATAGTATTGAGAAGTTTGTGACCAGGATTTATTCTCATCTTTTACCTATAAAGATGGCTTTAGAAATTTCCCAAAAGGTGAAGGGTCACCATAAAACCAATGTGTTCTCATTTTCCAAAATTATGACCAGGATTAAAGAATGCTCATATCTTATTTAACATGTTGAATCGTCAATCAATTACGGCAGCCAAATTATGTTTATTGGGATCAGCTGTTATAAATAAAAAATATTTATGACTTAACATATTTGACCAGGATGATTCTTATCCGTTTTTCATTTCAGTCAACAAGATAGTAGGTTATTCTACAAAAATGATTAAAAATCTTTGACCAGGATTGTTATACATGTATTTAACTGTGACTAGGATGGTCACTAATTGTGATCAGGATAACTTTACACAATTAATACTATGATCAGGATAACTATTTGACGAGGATGACATATCAAGTTTGTCATTTAAATTCTAAAGTAGGTCATGAATTACAGCAAATAATTTCTTTAAGGTCTTTGGGTCTTTATTTGCTTGAAGTATTGCTTGGGGTTCAGTTGGTTTTTCTTCAACTGAACTTATCGCTTTAACCGAATCCACGCTGTCAGCTACGGACGGAGAGTCGCTCGATTCGCGAGTTTCATCTACACCGTCGGTATTTTCATCCGCGTCGGATTCAATTTGATCTCTTCTTAAGCGGTCGCGAGCTTTAATTCTTTTACGGAGTTCTAAAAGTGGGACCTCTTCTTCCTCGTCTGAAGACTCATCCCTTTCTTGGCGACGATGTCGCACAACATTATCCATGTCTTTATTGTTTTCCTGGTTTTCATCTTCAGAAGACTCTTCCGAAGATATTTCTGGGGGTACCACATAGGTACTTTTCCTAAGATTTCGGCCTGTATCATCGGTTGGTATTTGCCATTCGTCTATTTTCGCGGGGCGCATGTGGCGAGCATGCGCTTTTGTTGTTGAGCCGTCTAATTGATTTTTCAGTATAAAACTGAGCGGTCCCGTTTGTTCTAAAATACGGTAGTATGGTGTCCATTTCTTATCTAATTTATTCGCTCTTCGATGGTTTCTTAAGTAAACTGAATCACCAACTTGAAAGTTTTCGTCTTTGCAATTTTTGTCGGCAGCGCCTTTCTGTTTTCTTTTTGCCTCTTTCATATTTCTGTGTACCATGAGGAACGCCTTATGTTGTTCTTGCAAAGCTATCTGGTGTTGGTCTTCGCCTAGATATCGTCTTCGCGGTTTCAAGATAGTGTCAAGTGGAAGGACTACGTCGCGATTATACACCAGACAGAACAGAGAGAATTTGGTCGAATCATTAGTATGAAATCGAATTGCTGCCAAAGTTTGATTCAAATAGAGGTCCCAAGTGTTTACGTCTTCCTCTATCTTTTTTGACATTACATCATGTAAAGTACGGTGGAATCTTTCGACTTTACCGTTTCCTTGAGGATTATAAAAGGAGGTCTTAACATGGTGGATGTTTAACTCCTTCAAGGTTTCTTGAACTTTCTTATTAACGTTTTCCGTCCCGTTGTCCGAGACAAGTTCGAGCGCAGATCCGTACCGTGGAAAGATTTCTTCAATTAAGAGATGCGCAATGTTATTGGCTGACTTGTCCGGTACTGCGAAAGCCTCAGGCCATCCTGAATATAAGTCAATGAATGATACAATGTATTTGTTTCCGGATAAGGTGGTAGAATACGGTCCGGATAGATCAAGTCCGATTTTCGCGAATGGGTATGGCGGAATCTCGGTTTCTTGTACGGATGGTTTTGACTTTCTACTACTTCGAGTCTGACAAGTAACACATTTTTCTATGTAACTGTTTATTTTCTTATACATGTTCGGAAAGAAGTACTTCGGTCTCATGACATCATATGTCTTATCGAGTGCCATATGTCCTAAATCATCATGATAGTGTTTTAGCACATCTTTTTCAAGATGACTCGGAATATAAAGGTGTAGCTTCGGATCTTTAGAATCTTGATGTGACAGGTAGTACAAAAGACCATCATCTTGACATTCAAAGTAATGCGTTTGTTCGGTTTTGTTGGCCTTTCCATCTCGAAGTCTTGTCTTAATTTTCTTGACTTCCGCGTCCTTTTCCTGTTCTTCGCGAACATTAATAGTATCTGGCAAGTCATGTTTTAATTTCTTCGGTCATCTACTTGACATCGTACATAGTTTCTCGGATTGAATTTGTTCGAGTTAATGGCGCTGATCTCGAGAGCGCGATCATCTATATCCGGTTCTTCTAAGTCGGAATCGTGACTATGAGTTTTGTCATCTTTCTCGGTTGACGGTATTCTCGATAGAAGATCGGCACAGTGGTTTTCTTTTCCTTTGATATATTCGACCTGACAGTTGTATCCCGCGATGCTGAGTGCCCACTGCTGGATCTTCTTATTTTGCATGGGTGAATCCAAAATGTATTTCAACGGCTTGTGGTCGGTTCGGATAACAAACTCGGCGTTATGTAAGTAATGATCTAACTTTTGTAACGCGTAGTATATCGCGAAACCTTCTTTCTCGATTGTCGACCACCTTGTCTGTGAAGGGCTAAGTTTGTGAGATAGGAAGTAGATCGGCTTTTCCTCGTCTTCATCAGTTTGTTGAGTCACACATGCGCCTACACAGCTGTTGCTTGCATCCGTGTAAAGCACGTACGGTTTGTTCGTATCGGGATATGCGAGTAACGGTACTACGGTAAGACTGTCTTTTAAGAAATCGAAAGCTTCTTGACATTCATCTGTCCATTTGAACCTAGCATATTTCTTGGTTAGGTTAATGAGTGGCTCAGCTATCTTGGAGAAGATGGGAATAAACCTTCTATAATAAGAACACATTCCAATGAAACCTCGAATTTCCCTTACTGACTTGGGTTCTGGGAGTTTCTTTATTGCTTCAACTTTCTTGGGATCAGGTTTGACACCGTCTTTGCCAATAAGAAAACCTAAGAACTCCGTTTCGTCTTGAAAGAAGGCACACTTCTTTAACTTCAATTTCAAACCATGTCCCTTTAATTTGTTAAAGACTGTCTGAAGATGTTTAAGATGTTCCTTGGGATCTTTAGAAAAGACTAAGATGTCATCCAAATAAGCTACTGCCAAATCTTCACACCCTTGTAACACTATGTTCATGAGTTCTTGAAAAACTGCAGGTGCACCATTAAGTCCAAAAGGCATAACGTTAAACTGAAAGAGACCTTTGTGACATGCGAATGCTGTCTTTTCTTTGCTACTTTCTTCTAATTTTACTTGCCAGTAACCACTCTTAAGATCTAAAGTACTGAAACAAGAAGATTTTCCTAAGAGGGCGAGAATGTCATCAATTAAGGGCAAAGGGAATGAAGCAGGTAAGACTATCTTTTTAAGTTTTCTGAAGTCAACACACATTCTTTTTGAACCATCCTTTTTACTAACCACAACTAGAGGAAAGGACCAAGGTGACTTTGACCTTTCGATGACCTTAGCCTCAAGCATTTCTTCTATTGCTGTATCAATTGTCTTACGTTTGTTCAAAGGAACTCTATAAGGCCTGCTTCTGATTGGGGGATGATCTCCAGTCTCGATTTTCATCTTAACGGTTTCAGTTTGTCCTAGGTCAGAATCTTTCTTAGCAAATAGATTAGCATTCTTTTTCAACAACTTTAAGACAGAAGATTTGAAATTATCAGGTACCTTAGTTTCCTTGAAATCATCATGGGTATTCTCAACTGGGTCAGTATTTGATACGGATGAAATCTCAATGGGTTCAACTGGGCGTCCTTTCCAATTACAAAGCCTCTCTTCAAGGTATAGAACTTATTTGTCTGATTCTTAAGTAAAATTGGGATCTTTTGGGATTCATCAATTTCATTTATAGCTTCTTCAAGGACTAAACCAGGTTCATCTAGAAGACAACCTTGTTCCATATTACTGATTTCCAGAAGTTTAGAGTTTGGGGTCTTGAAACCTTTGCTGAGCTTACCATGACAAACTGTGACTGTTTGGGGTCTTAAAGTTACAATCTTATCTAGTCTCAAGATGGACGAGATGTGAATGTCTTCTTCGAGTTTGACGTATGTTCTGCCGATTCTTAACATACCGAGATCGAAATGAAGTCGGACACCGTTTTCTTTGAGCCAATCGCGTCCCAGAATAAAATTTCTATTTAAACCGTCCGTCACGAAAAATTTCTGGGTTAACGGAAGTCCATTCATTGTAAACGAGATTGTAGTTTGTCCGATAATCGTAAGCGTCTCTCCGCTCGCGGTTTGTAAGCGTGGTTTTACACGATTGAGTTTTGGTTTGTGGGGCAATTCATTATACATTTTCTCGGTAATTAATGAAGCGTCCGCTCCAGTATCAATTAACGTCCTGAATCTTGACTTTCCAATTTTAATTATACATGTTCCGGGGTTTATTTACTCTTTTAGGTCCCTTACCATTTTCTCTTTGGGGTCCCCCTTTTTATTGATATGTTTTCTTTTTGGGTATCCTCCCTTCATTGCTTCCTTATGAAGAGAGGACCTTAATTTCCCTGATGCATGGGGCTGTTCATTTGGTAGGTTCCCTGGGGATAAACTTTGACCCTATTGTTATCCCTAACAAATCTGTTTGGGCAATTTCTTTTCAAATGACCTATCATGTGACATATCCAGCATTCTGCTCCCCTAATCCAGTCAGGTACTCCTGATTGAATTTCTTGTTGTTTGTTATTCCTACGGAGTTGCCTAGTTTGCCTAACATTTCCTGAATTTTGGGTCTTTGGGGGTCTACCTCTTGTAGCGGGTTCCCTTTTAACGGGCGTTTTCCTTGCTCTTTTAGGGGGAGGGGGATTTTTGTCTTCCTCATCATCACTAATTATCATAGGTTCCTCAAAAGAATCCCCTGCTGCAAATACTTTATAATTTCCCCTAATAGGACAATTTCTGTACCAATGACCTGTCTGTCCACATCGGAAACACATTTGATTTCTTAGGTCCCCTATTTCCATGGGTTCCATTTGTCTATTATCTAAAATTTGGGTACTGTCTGTCCATTTCGGTTTATCTACTGGGACTGGGAAACTTAACCGATAGGCCTTGTCAGTATCCTGAAGACTTATTAATTTAGGAACTTCGTTTTCAATTTGATTAAATTCTCAATCTGTCCTATATCTGAATCTTTTTCTTAAATTTTGCTCTTTCATTGCACACTGTACTGCTTGTTCAAAAGTTTTGGATTCTTCTCTCATAACCTTCATTCTTAGATAGTCAAAGTAAAGTCCATCACAAAACGTGTCTGCCAACTGTTTTTGGATTAAGGACTGCGTGTTGGCGTTGTCTTCTATTGGAGAGGGGGTAGGATATGCATCTTCGGCTACCCGAAGTAGTCGTTCTGCATACATTTGTACACTTTCGTCTGACTTTTGCCTAGTTTTTCTTAGCATTGCCAAAGCTTGTTGCTGATCTGTTATCTCTGCAAAGCGTTTTTGCAGTAGTTTCTTTAGGTCTTGCCATTTTTGGCTGTTGCTGCACTGATTTTACTTCATCTAGATAGCGTTTCACAAAATCGGCAACTAGACCAGTACATGTAACATGTACTTTGTTGGGGATTTCTGAATCGTTTAAATTAGCCATTTGGGCGTAACGTTCAATATTTCTGACCCATTGTTTAAATTGGGTAGGGTCCCCTTCGAACGTTGGAACGATACTGAATAAAGGGACGAACATTGTGGTCCGGAGGGCTTTTAGTTGTTCAATAGCTACTTTTCCCCACATTTTTGGGTCGTCTTCGTCTAACGGTTCCATAGACGGTTGAAATTGACTAGAAGGCTGTGGTTGGGATATGCTAAATGACTGAGTTTCACTAGAACCACCCTGTCCCTGATTTGTGTCATGACCTAAACTCGACATGTCGCTTGTCAGTTCTTCTATAGCGTCACTTATATTCATAGCCATTTTGCATTTGAAACCTAACACGTTTAGTTTTACAGCTCCCAAATTATTTAATTACTTTCGAAAGTTAATAACGAAACGATTGGTCAGTCTTTAAAGGGTACTAGAGAAAAGTGAGTCACCGTTTCTGTCGTTGTACCAAAGCTCAGATCCTGGTTCTCGGCGCCAAATTAAGATTCCTACTTGTAGTCCTTTGGAATCCTAATGGGTCTTGATCACATAGTGGTTTAATGAATAATCCTTTTAGAGTTTTCACTGTTTAATAATCCAATAGTTACAATACTTCCAGTGTCAGATCCAAGTCAAGCATGCAGACTTCAATCTGCAACTGTATTTATACTATCATGGTCCAAACTCAGATAGAACTAGTTTGGACCATGATTTACATCATGTGAGAAAGGTATTTCTCGATTCCGAAAACAGTAATACTGTTTCCTAATTTGAACGTCAACTGTCAATCACTTGTCAATCAAAATGTACATTGTTTCCAAAAACATAATATAGTTGTCAAAGGCACGCGACATGATTGACAGTTTACAAGTACCTGATTAGAACATGTTTACACGAATATCTGTTATTATAACTACATTGTATTATAGAAACTTTATAACTATTATAGTTTTATATCTATAAAAGTTTATCCCGTGATCGAAAGTCTTGTGCAGCCTTGTTTAAGCTTGTGTACCCCTGTTCTAACCAGTCCACCTAATTGCGTTTTACAATACACTGAAATGTTAAATAAGTACAATAAGTACAAATGAACCATGAGTCCTTCGTATCATAGTCACTAATAGTTTATATATTCATAATATTATATTCCATCATTGATTCCCCCCTAAATATGTAACACCAAGATTATGATTACATCTTATCACTGGTCACCACGGCCATCCCTTTACAATATCTACATTTTTGTAAATTTTGTTGAAAACTAAGGAGTATCTCCCTCTTGCAAAGCTCTGTCCTTAGCTGATTTTGGCTTTACATTTAGATCTCTTTGATAATTTGTTCTCTCTCAATTTTTAACATCTTTGAGTTTATGGTTTTCCAAACGTTTATATTTTATCTGCACTGAAGAGACATAAGTTGTCGAAATGCGCATATGAAGAAAATAAATTCACAGTAACTTCGGCATTTAGTTATTTGTTATCACTGGCTCGATGCCTCTGCTGGAGGACTGTTAGTCCCCGAGGGTATTCACCTGCATAGTAGTCAGGGCCTGCTCTATCAATATAATAATCCATCTACATTTTCAGGTTGTTTTTCGTCAAATAAAAAATCTAGTCTACAGTTTTCGTGCGGCGAATGTTATTGGACTCTTCACGTCAATGTATGGCTTGTTTCTATTGGAAAATATGCAAACTTTTATCTATTGTCGCCCTAAACTACACAAACGTTCCTAGCAGGACAGTCCTGTTTTCATTGACGTTGATTATCACCTTCGAGAATTACCTGTAACTGGTACTCTTTCCGGTATATCTGTATACAATAATATAAAATACTCTATCTACTTGACCTTATTTGAAAATTCACATCAATGTATATTTACTTTATTACTGTATATGAGGTTATATTTTATTTTGTATTTTTATATAATTTATTTAACATTCAGGGTCCGCTGAATTCATATATGATACATGGAAAAAACGTCGCTGAAATGATACCCGGAATTACTAAAAATGTGTCGCTGAAGTGATAGTCGCTTATATGATGATGTCACTGGATTCATGCGCACCCAGATTTAATAGTTCTTTGTATGTATACTATAAGGGCGCTACATTTTTCAATCTTTTAAGCGCTTCGTTAAAATATTTAAGACTCCTCACAACATACTTTTTATGATGCAGTATTATGGGAAAACTGGGCACATAAGAAATAAACAATTTCAAATATCTGCAGCTTCATGTAGTCTAATCTCCCCGGTAATTCGAGGGATATTTTCAAGGTCACTTGGAATAAGTATCCGTACAAATTGAAAAAATACTGGGAGTTATCTTAAACCAATGATCCATTGCTTTTGAAAAATAGGCCATGGGCTGAAATAACTTTCCGTGCACCCCCACTTATGATCCAAACCGATCTTTTTAGTCCTTTATATCCCCTCTTCTAACTTAAACATGTTAACACGAACATGACCTGCACGCATAGACAGTATAGGGCCACTTTTATAGTACACAAAATTCTTGTATTTTGGTTTTAATCTTAATCTCATCTTTTATTCTCCATAATTTTTACGTAGATAAGTTAGATCTACTGTTTGGTACTAAAATGACGCTTATTTAATATACTTTACAATGAACACAAGTTTGGCCACTTTACGCCATTTGTATGATCTGGGGATGCAAAAATGTACCCCTCCCCCTGAAAAAAAAAATTGCGAAATTGACGATTTTTAAGCTGTCAATTCCTTTCAGATAAATAAATCTCATCATTTGATCTAGTTTTTATGCCTAATTTATTTGTCGTGATACAATGTTGAAAAATAAGACCTTTAAAGTCCTTACAATTTTGATTTTCGGTATAAAATTTTGAAAAATGGAAATTTTCAGAATTTTAAATATTTTCACAATTTCGACTGTCTGACTTCTGAAAAGTACAAATTTGAATACATATCTAATAATTGCCAATGCAATAATGATTTATGATATGTTAGCAACAAATTATGTGAAAAAAAATTTAGAGTCCGACTTATTGTGCGATCAGAAATGCCAAAATTTGCACCCTCCCCCCTTAAAATTAAGGGAAAATTTAAAATATTCAAGCTCTAAAAGATAACGTCTAATGCAAATTATTGTGTGTATTTCAGTAAGGCTGACATGCAGAAGCCCATTTAAGTGGATTCAAACTTTTAAAGGGTTTTTTGGGGGCCCTTCTGCTCGAAATTTTATGACAAAACGGAATTTTCCGTTTTTCGGAATTATTGCTGTTTTGACTTAGAGATGTTAACACTTCACGAATTGAGTATATAACGTAAAAATGTTGATAAATTATCGTTTCATTATATCTAAGCTCTTAGAAAGTATCCTTTTGAAAATCTTAGACTAACTAAGCTCTCATGAATTGCAAACATCTTACCCCTCCACCCCAAAAAAAAATTTTTTTCAACACAATTTATTTCATTTTATTCAGCTTGAAACGTTTCAACATTGTATAAAGGTCCAATAACATAACATTTCAAACACAAAAATGCACAGAGACCCCATATATAACAAATAAGATCATGCGCGTGGTTTATGGGCAGCTATAAAACAATTAAACTTTGAATTTTGTAAAATTCCGAAATGCTGAAAATTCCCATTTTTCACAAAAATCGCCCAAAATATTTAGTTTTACCCATATTTTCTGCGTTAAAATTGCATATTTCTGTATATCAGATGTATTTTTTAAAAGAAAGTAAAATATTAGAATGTTGGTTCATATTTATGTACCGACAGGCATATCTTGGGGATTTTTAAGCATCATCTTCTTGGGGTCGGGGTTCTCATCATTTGATCTAGTTTTTATGCCTAATTTATTTGTTGTGATACAATGTTGAAAAATAAGACCATTGAAGTCCATACAATTTTGATTTTCGGTATAAAATTTTGAAAAATGGAAATTTTCAGAATTTTAAATATTTTCACAATTTCGACTGTCTGACTTCTGAATAGTACAAATTTGAATATATATCTAATAATTGCCAATGCAATAATGATTTATGATATGTTAGCAACAAATTATGTGAAAAAAAATTAGAGTCAGACTTATTGTGCGATCAGAAATACTAAAATTTGCACCCTCCCCCTTAAAATTAAGGGAACATTTAAAATATTCAAGCTCTAAATGATAAAAAGATAATGTCTAATTCAAATTATTGTGTGTATTTCAGTAAGGCTGACATGCAGAAGCCCATTTAAGTGGATTCAAACTTTTAAAGGGTTTTTGGGGGCCCTTCTGCTCGAAATTTTGACAAAACGGAATTTTCCGTTTTTCAGAATTATTGCTGTTTTGACTTAGAGATGTTAACACTTCACGAATTGAGTATAAAACGTAAAAATGTTGATAAATTATCATTTCATTATATCTAAGCTCTTAGAAAGTATGCTTTTGAGAATTTTAGACTAACTAAGCTCTCATAAATTGCAAACATCTTACCCCTCCCCCCAAAAAAAATTTTTTCAACACAATTTATTTCATTTTATTCAGCTTGAAACGTTTCAACATTGTATAAAGGTCCAATAACATAACATTTGAAACAAAAAATGCACAGAGACTCCCATACATAACAAATAAGATCATGCGCGTGGTTTATGGGCAGCTATAAAACAATTAAACTTTGAATTTTGTAAAATTCCGAAATGCTGAAAATTCCCATTTTTCACAAAAATCGCCCAAAATATTTAGTTGTACCCATATTTTCTGCGTTAAAATTGCATATTTCGGAAAATCAAATGTATTTTTCAAAAGAAAGTAAAAATATTAGAATGTTTTGTTAATATATATGTACCGACAGGCATATTTGGGGATTTTTAAGCATCATCTTCTTGGGGTTGGGGTAAAAATTTCGTTATTTATGGTTACATTGAACACTCCTGGTTTTTCTTACCATTGTTTTAAGATAAAACAACAGCAGTAAAATACCGAAGGAACAAAGCACAAGATTACATAAATCAAAGGCAAGAGACAAGGCAAAAGCAAGAATACCAGAAGGACGGAAGATATCACATGACCACAAAACACACGAACACTACATATACAACACAAGAACAAAAGCACTAACAGTGTGAACTCTAAAAAAACAGAGTGACATCAGGTGCTCCGGATAATTTATATATCGTTTAGAATAATGAATTGGCATACCTGCAGATAAATCCTCCAGATTTGCCACATACAACTACTTAAAAGTGAATTTTGAACAGATACTGAAGTTAAGATATTGAAAATTCCCATTTTTCATCGGTTTTGTACAAAATATTAAGTTTAATCTGATAAGTGGGACTTAAAATGACAAATCATGATAAGATTAATGCAACATTTCTATATGCAATGCAGACTTTGCGAGTTTTTGTTATTTAGATTCGAATATAGACAAAAAATTAGGGTGAATTTGTTTGGGTAGGGGTAAGATTTTCGATATTTATAGTCACAATAAATAATCCTTTTTTTTCTAAACAATGTTTTAGGACAGCTAATGTATCGCACAGAACAATTAAATGTCAATTCTGCAGATATATCCTCCAGTTTTGACATATATAACGATTTACCAGTGAACGTTGGACAGATCTGAAATGCAGAATTTTTCCATTTTTCATCAATTTGAGGCAAATTTTGAGTTTAAGTCAACAAATGGCTGTTAAAATACCAAATTAAGATGTTAATCATGCAACATTGTCATATTTAACACACATTATGCGTGTTCTGGTTATTCTTATCCGAACAAAGACATAAAATTGACAATTTTAGGGAAAATTTGTTGGGGCGTGGGTAAGATTTTCGATATTCAGAGTCACATTAAATAATCCTTGATTTTCTTAACACGGTTTTCAGACAACTAATGTATGCCTTAAAACAATTGATTTTGCATAGCAGATATATCCTCCAGATTTGCCATATATAACGGGTTTACAGTGAACTGTGACCAGGTTTAAAATGTTGAAAATTTCCCATTTTTCCTCAATTTCGGGCACAATGTTGAGTTAAAGTCAACAAATGGCTGTTGAAATACCAAATCCTGGTGCAATACATGCAATATTGTCATATTCAATGCACATTTTGCGTGTTTGAGTTAACTTTATGCGAACTTAGACAAAAAAATTGACAATTTTAGGGAAAATTTGTTGGGGTAGGGGTAATATTTTTGGTATTCAGACTCACACTAAACACTCCTTGTTTTTCTAAACAATGTTTCAAGACAACTAATGAACCGCTTAGATCAATTAGATGGCAAATCCGAAGATATATCCTCCGGATTTGACATATATAACGATTTAACAGTGGGTTTTTTGACAAATCTGAAATGTTTAAAATTCCAATATTTCATTAATTTGGGGCGAAATATTGAGTTTAAGTCGACAAATGGTCTTTTAAATACCAAAATCATAAAGTAATTCATGCAACATTGTTATAAACAACACACATTTTGCGTGTTCTGGTTATTTTTAAGCGAACGTGGAGAAAAAATTGACAATTTTAGGGAAAATTTGTTGGGGTAGGGATAAGATTTTCGGTATTTAGACTCACATCAAATTCTCCTTGTTTTTGAAAGCAATGTTTTTAAGACAACTTATATATCCATATGAACAATTAATTTTCATATCTGCAGATATATCCTCCAGATTTTGCATGTATAACGATTTAACAGTGAACTATGGACAAATCTGAAATGTAGAAAATGACCATTTTTCATCAATTTCGGGCAAGATTTCGAGTTAAAGTCAACAATTGGCTGCTAAAATACGAAACCACAATATAATTCATATACAACACTGAATTTGCGTGTCTTGGTAACTTTTATGCGAACATAGTCAAAAATTTGAAAATTTTAGAGTAAATTTGTTGGGGTAGGGGTAAGTTTTATGGATGTAGGAAGTTAAAAATACTTCAAAGTTATCCATGTTATCACAATTTGTACCACTTGTAATATGTACTTCCATTTCTTACCAATTTTTTATGAATTTGAACCACTCATAGATAAGATGAGACAAAAAAGGGACAAAACTTTGTCGAAAACGATAATGTTTAAAGATGTATTTTATTTGTCTATTTCAAAGTGATAGTTTAGTCATTCAAAACATTTTGTTAACATGCTGAATTTTTACGAAAGGAAATTAAATGACTTAAAAAACGTCCAAGAATTATGAAATGAAAAACATACTGATTTCTAAGGACCATTTAACTTATACAATTTCGAGAAAAATCTTCAAATTTACGTCAACATTATGAAGGGGTAGGGGTACATTTTTTTCAATTTTTATAACGTATTGGGTATAGAAATGGTACTTATGTGGAATATATGTAAAGCTAATACCATGGGCTATCGTTCTTTACCATTTTTTCATAACTGAGAGATACCAATCAACAATTTGAAGAAATTGAAAGAAAAACTTGCATCAAAAACAAAATTTTCCAAAATTTTGTTGGGTGGGTCTAAAAAGGGGGGCCTGTTCCGACATTGCGTGCAGGTAATGCTCAGGTGAACATGTTTAATTTTGAAGAGGGAATATAGAAGGACTGAAAAATATGGGTGGGGTTCATAAGTGGGGGGTGCACAGGGGGGGGGTGTTCCAGCCCATGTACTAAAATACTTTTGTTGCTGTTTACATAGCACGTCTCATTGTTTTATTCTTACAAGCTTATCTATTATTTTTTTAACAAAGTCCATTTAAGAATCAAATGCAATACATTATTTTATAGTTTAATAGTGTGTGTAAATACGTTGAGCGTCACACCTTTAAATGAAGCGCACTAGCGCCTTATGTGAAAATGTGTGCCCTGTCAACGCTTTTTATGCCATTTATACAAATTGGAAACATGAAAAGTTGTAGTAAGAGCATTATGAAAAAAATGTGTTGCTCATTCTTTATGGTAAATTATAAAAGAACATCGTTGTTCAATATCGAGTCTTGTGCAGTCGGTTAGATTGTCTTTCAATATATATATACCTCGAAGATATCAGGGACAGTTAATGGCGGAAACTTAATGGAAAATTTACCTGTCTCCTGGTATCTATCTTGAGTTTATGAAAATCAGCAAAATGTGTAAGATCTAAAGCAAAAACTGACGAGTGTTGTTTTCTACATACAGGTTTTATTCCAATTTCACTTATTTCTACCAAAGATTGAAGCGCGCAGAAAAAAGGTTTCAATTTGCTGCCCAATAAATAAACTAGCAAACTAATTCAACATACAATCTAATCGGTAGACATTTTTTAAGAAAAGGCTTAAGGCACGTACTATATAAATGTGTAATGGAGTGGACAAAATATCCTTGCAAAGGATCATTGATATTTTCAAGAATTTTAGCAAGTTTTATTAGCCTTGTATTCGAATAAATGAGACTTGTAGTCGATCAGATCAACTACCGTGAAATTGTAGAGGTGAGAGAAAATTTTCCTTGCCCAGAGGGAATGTCTAATATAAATGCCTTTACAAATAGCTGTATATTGCTGTGTGGCTGCACATATTTTTTTAAGCTCATGACTCCATTAGTTGCTGAAGTCAAAAATGGTATAAAAATGCATTGTTATTAAGTATTAAAACAACAAGTCGGATGAGTCAGATGCATATCTTTACTGCAGCGGTGTAAAACCGTTTAATTCTTAGCCTCTTTACTACTCTCCAATATGTTAAATAAAAGTCAGTGCTCTCTAATTTAGTACAAAGGGTGAAAAAGATGTTCGTATTTTGTTGTTATGTAGAAAGGGGCTAATTGATGTCTAATTCCAACAAATAGACAATGTATATTGGATTTTTTAATTAACAACATATTTGTCGACTTTGGAGGAGAAGTGTTCCAGCAGACAAAATGAATTACTCCTTCAAACACCAAAGATATTTTAAAATATATAGCAATTGTTATTACCGAACCTTTACGAAACTTTACAGTCCCCACTTTGATTTGAAAGTGTGTTACAATGTTTCTGCTTTCAAACTCCCAAATAAGACTGTTTTGTAATGGAAATCGTTCTTACCTTGTTTTAACATAGCCTGATTTGTTTACATTCAATTCATTTACGATCTGGGACAACAAAGCCTATTGAGGAGAGTTGTAAACGCCAGAATGATCTTGACATTTGGCGGGAAATTAAGGGCAAGCTCTACGATCTAAAAAGGGGTAATTAAAGGGAAATCAGTAATATTTAGTATGAGGACCCTAAGGGACCACCCCTTGCATTAATTAAAATTAGACCCGTCGGGAATATAAAAGGGGACTCAGCTCCGCGATCTGTGTTCATTTTCTCGAAAGGAACCAAGGGATAAACCTTTGCTGGTAGGTTTAATAAAAATTGAACCATTTGGCGAAATATTAAATCTGAGTTAAGTCTATTACAGGCGTACACAGACAGAGAGGCTTCTTCAAGGGGTGAAGGAGCAGAGTGTCTCAATAGGACAAAGTGTACCGGAGGAACAAGTTGTACCTGGACAGGTTGTCCAGTACACAGTGGCAAGGGCAGTTTGTCCAAGTGACAAGCTGTACCGGGACAAGTTGTCCAATAGTGGATTAGAGTACAACGTAGATTACTTTTAGTTAGTTTTAGATACGTTGTAAATATTGTCTTTAGCAAGGAGCCTTTGTATATATTTTAGTTCGGTGTTATTAATATTTTCATTATTTTTCATATCGTTATAAGATCAAGGAGACCCTGTACATATTTTAGTTGACTGATTTTTCTGTTTAATTTACTTGACCAACTTGAATCAAGGTATATCCTTTGACGGCCCGACTTTATTAAACGTCTCGACCGCCGTGCACGTTACAAATTGGTGGCAGCCAGTTGGGATTCGAGTTGCATAGTAGAATTAGCAAAATTTCATTCGTATCGAGAACTTGTATTTTAAGTTTACATACTGCCATGTCGCACATTGATTGAGAGATAAAAAACATCTTATGACAAATTGAACAACTCCAAAACACAGAGAGTAGGGAGCATGCATTCATGTCGTCAACACCGGTATCACGGAATGGTGATAACTGAGACAGTCAACAGACTCTGGTTTGTCATCAACGTCTAGGATGTCGGTATTACGGCATGACATAGATTTAATGCCTCGCATACGGGATAATTTTGCAACGGTTGATACTCCCCGTAGAGATATGAGAAAAACGGTAAATTTTTCCGATCTTAAAGAAGGTGACACGCTCCCATTGCCTAGAGATACACCAAACTTTACGGGCGTTTATAAAATACCATCTGGAATTGCAGATGCACGTCGGGTACAATTAAACCAAAATAAAAGTACTGACGACACTACTTCTAAAGATACAAACGGGGTTAAAATCAAACCGTCCAAATATGGTGAGAGTACCTCGTGGTTAGATTATTTATCACATTTTGAGATATGTTCCCTAGTCAACAACTGGTCAGAACAGCAAAGGGGTCTGTATTTAGCTGTTTCCTTGATCGGACAAGCTCAATCTGTATTGGGAGATATACCCAAAGAAAAGAGGCACGTGTACTCTGAATTAGTGACTGCATTGGAAGAGCGGTTTGCGCCAACTACCCAGACCGAGTTATACAGGATGCAGTTCAAAGACAAACATCAGAAGGCCGGTGAATCTTTGCCAGAATTAGGACAATCGCTCAAAAGACTGTCCAGTCTGGCATATTCTACCGCCCCTCTTGATGTTAGAGACACGTTGGCCAAAGAACAATTCATAGATGCGCTAGTTGACTCTGAAATGAGACTTAGGATACAGCAAGCACGTCCAAAGGTCCTAAACGACGCCGTTAAGCTTGCTGTAGAACTAGAGGCATACAATAAGGCCGAAAGCAGAGTCAAATAAAATAAGGGGTATCTGAGACAAATTTTTAGAAACGAGGTCGACATTGACAAGAAAAGGGTCAATGATGACAAGGGTCAGATGCAAGAAATAAAGAAGTGGATGACCACGATGGAGAAAAATGTTCAGTCTCTATCAGATGAAATAAAGAAATTAGGGTCACGTGGGGAATCCACTTCTGTTAGAAATAGCAATGTCGGACGTTCAAGAGATATTGGAAAAATAATAAGAGTCCAATTGAGTGTTTTAATTGTGGGGAAAATCATTATATGAGAAATTGCCCCAAACTTCCCAAGAAGGGTGGGAAACAATGGAATAAGGGTCCTCCCAAAAGCACTGACAAGGAGAATAAGCCAGATGGCGAAGGGTCAGTAGCGACGTTAAGTACGGGTACACAAAATTGTCACTTCTGAAGCTCAAGGCTCGGATACATCAGCATCAGAGGATGCAGGAGTATATATAAATCTAATTGTTCAAGGTTTAAATGCAAGATTTTTAGTCGACACAGGGGCAACATTGACTTTGATTTCTTCCAAATTGTTTGATAAGCTCCCGGACAGTTATAAACCGGATTTAAGTCCAGTAAAGACCACTATAAAGTCAGTTTGCGGCAAACAGTTAAATCTTTTAGGGAAGGGGGCGTTCATAATGTCCATAGAGAAACTAAAGTTTGTTTCAGAAGCAGTGGTGACCGATTTGCAGTCGGACGGCATTCTCGGTCGAGATTTTCTGAAAGCTAACAAGTGTTCTGTTGATGTGGCGAATGAATGTCTTAGGATACATGACGTTTGAAGGACCCCTGGGTTGCTACAGTGTGGTTGCTTCAGAATCTGTCATTATCCTTCTTAGGTCGGAAATGGTCATCTGTGGCAATGTGTGTGTGCCGGAAGGCCAGAAACTCCCTGGAGATGATGCCATAATAGAGGGTGACATTAAAGCTAGCAAAACGGACATTTTGACCGCTAGGACTTTAGTTAAAAGTAATGGAAAGGTTCCAGTTAGACTAATGAATTTGGCTGATGCAGCTAAAACAGTATATACGGGTACGATAATTGGACGGCTTTGCACAGCCGCTGAAGTCACAGACAGTGCATCTGACACGACCCAAGTTAAAACCACTTCTGATACCTCGCTAAGGCCAGACTTACCAGAACTGTTTAGTAGAATATCGGATGAGCTTTCCATTGAAGACAAAAATAAAGTTAAATCTTTATTGCTAGAATATGAAACCTTGTTTGCACAATCAGTTAGTGACTTGGGAAGAACAAATTTGGTCCAACATGAAATAGAAACCGGTAATGCAAGGCCATTCAAAGAACCTCCCAGGCGCACACCATTTCATCTCATTGACTTGGTAAATGAGAATATTGGTAAAATGCTCCAAAATAAAATTATAAGCCTTCAAGTAGTCCCTGGGCTGCAGGTATAGTAATGGTCAAGAAAAAGGACTAAACATACCGGTTTTGTATTGATTACAGGCGACTGAACAGAATGACAGTCAAAGACGCTTTTCCGCTACCTAATGTCAACGAGTCCCTTGACCAGTTAGCAGGGAACAACTGGTACAGTACATTAGACTGCCGGTTGGGGTACTGGCAGGTGGAATTATCGCCTAAAGACAAACATAAGACCGCATTCGCCACAAGAAGGGGTTTATTTCAGTTCCGGGTTATGCCCTTCGGTCTATGTTGTGCAGCACAAACTTTTGAGAGGTTGATGGAAACTGCTCTTTCTTGGTTACAGTGGGACATCTGTCTGGTATACCTGGACGATATAATCGTCTTTGGTGAAACACTTGATGCCATGTAAAGCAATCTACGCAGGGTTTTCGACAGAATAAAAGCAGCAGGATTAAAGCTTACGGCTAAAAAGTGCGCCTAGTGTGCTACCCAGGTTCAGTATTTTGGTCACATTGTATCTAGGGACGGGATAGCGACAGACCCCAACAAGATAAAAGTGATAAAAGATTGGCCTATTCCTACTAATGCGACAGAAGTACGCTCGTTTGTTGGGTTATGCAGTTATTATCGGAAATATATCAAAAACTGCATTAATTGTAAGAAGTCTGCACACCCTGACAGAAAAAGGCAAGTGATTCACATGGACTAAGGAGTGTCAAGAATCATTTGACGAATTAAAAACAAAGCTAACAAAGCCCCCCATACTGACACATCCAGATTTTACAAAAGACTTCATTCTTGACACGGACGCCAGTAACCTCGCACAAACCTCTGATGATGGCAAAGAACGAGTTGTTTCTTATGCCAGCCGCACACTATCAAAGTCAGAAAAAAGGTACTGTGTGACAAGAAAGGAACTTTTGGCTGTGGTAAATTTCATTAAGCACTACAAACCTTACTTGTTAGGGAAAAAAATTACCATCCGGACAGACCATAGCTCCCTAAAATGGTTACTACGGTTCAAGAACCCAGAAGGACAGTTAGCTAGGTGGATCGAGGTGCTAAGTGATTATAATTTCGAAATTCGACATCGACCAGGTACCCAGCATAGACATGCAGACGCATTTAGTAGGGTGCCTTGCAGACAATGTGGGTACGCGAATGATTAGGAACTAGGGATTGAAGCGGGGCAAGAATGTAACAGTCAGACAGCAAATGTAGCAGTTTTGTCAAAATCTAGTGACGGACAAACAGAAAACAAAGACAAGGAATCATTGTCACTGGCATCACTGCAGTCTAAAGACCCCGATGTAAACTTAATTATGTCTTGGTTTAAAGAGGGAACCGAATCCGCTTTATACTGACATAGCTGGAAGGGGGTACTTTGTAAAGTCTTTATGGTTTCAGTGGAAATCCCTAAAACTAAAGGAAGGGTTACTAATGAAACTCAAGGAAGATGAAAATGACCGAACTGTCAAATTTCAGACTGTAATTCCAATGTCCGAAAGGCGGACAATCTTACAGTACTGCCATGATGAGAAATCAGCGGCTCCTCTTGGCATAAGAAAGACAGTTTGCAAAATAAAAGACAGGTTTTATTGCCCCGGATTACAGTCGGATGTAAGAGCATACATTGCTGGGTGCGATAAATGCACAAGAAGGAAAAATCCCATGAAAACAAAGCGGGCACCAATGACTATAGTAGAGACCAGTTCACCTATGGATAGGCTGGCAACAGATATCCTTGGCGAACTCCCGCAGACTAAGAATGGAAACCGATACATTTTGGTGGTTTCTGATGACTTCACCAAGTGGACAGAGAGCTTTGCCATGGCTAATATGGAAGCTAGCACTGTGGCAAAACTGATAGTCGAAGAGGTGAAAGCTAGGTTTGGGGTACCGTCAGAAATACACTCCGATCAAGGGCTCCAATATGAGAGTAAGTTGTTTCAGCAAATGTGCGACATCTTACATATCAAGAAGACTAGGACGACACCCTACCATCCCCAGTCAGACGGGATGGTAGAGAGATTTAATAAGACCCTAGTAACTATGTTGAGCGCATATGTAGATGAGCACCAGACAGACTGGGATTAGTATATCCCTTACGTCATGATGGCATACAGGTCGGCGGAGCATGAGACTACAGGACAAACCCCTAACAGTCTTATGCTAGGGAGGGAAGTTTCTACTCCGCTGGACATAATGTTTGAAATGCCACATGTAATAAAAGACATCCCAGAGAACAAGTAGGCTTGGGAACTTAAGGAGAGAATGGAAGAAGCTCATAGTTTTGTGAGAAGTAGAATGTTAAGAGAAATGAGAAGGCAAAAGAAATACCACGGTAGGAAGTTGTCCTATGAACAGCTAGAGAAGGGCGACGATGTTTATGTGTATTTCCCTGTAAGGAAGTCAGGTTGTTCTCAAAAACTGATAAGCTTCTGGAGAGGTCCCTTCAAAGTATTACGGAAGTGCGAAAATCTTATAATGAAGTGAACTGTGGCCGCCGGGGTAAGCCACAACTGATCTATATTACAAGAATAAGGCCAAAACGAAATCAACGTCTGAGAGGGGAAACTGTGGACCCTACACCAGTTCCTACAAGCGACATTGAGGTTCAGGAACACGAGGAACCACCTGAACTACCTATGGAAGATGACTTAGAAACTCCGAAATTTGAACAGGAACTAGAACGCAGGGAAGGTCGAGGCTATAGACAGAGAAGTAAGCCTGCCTGGATGGCCGATTATGAAGTTGAGTACAGTTAGTTGGAATACTAACAGTGTAAATATTTTGTAAATAGCTTGATTAGATAGTTAATGACAGAGGAATGGGAAAGGCAGGACACCGAGATAACAATAGATGAAGAGCAGGACAATCATAAAGGGCAGGACGGTGGACACAAGAACGTAGAAGATAATGTTGGTAAAGAGCAGCTGATAGTCAGAGCATCGACAGATGTCCGTAATGTTGAACTGGCAGATGGACTAAGAACATGCAAAAGAAAGACAACACGACCTCGCATGTCAGGTTTGCCAAAGCAGAAAACCCTTAAGGACTTGATGGTCTGCAATAGGCCCGAAAAAGGTGGCGATGCAATGCACAAGTCAGTGGAAGATTGCATACAGAAGAAAACAGATGAAGATGCTCAAAGCAAGACGGTAGAGGTTGATATTAAAGAAAATGAGAGCGTTTCTGTGGTTGAACATTCTTCTGTGGAATCGACGAACAGTTCTGGATTGAAGCGCAATGCAGATATGATGGATAGTTCAGTCCAGACAGATCCAATCATGTATACAAGGACAGTTTTGACTGAAACTTCCTACAGAGAAGGTTCAAAGAAGATCAAGATAACTGAGATCAAGGATGCTATTTAAGAAGAAAATTATTTTGTAAATAAATTCAAAGGCATTGGTATATAAATGACTTTATTTGTTTACATTGCCTAATATCCACGAAGTAAGTATTTACCATGCGGGACACATATTTAGTGAGGCGTGGGTAATGTAATGGAAATCGTTCTTACCTTGTTTTCACATGGCCTGATTTGTTTACATTCAATTCACTTACGATCTGGGACAACAAAGCCTATTGAGGAGAGTTGTAAACGCCCAAATGATCTTGACATTTAGCGGGAAATTAAGGGCAAGGCCTACGATCTAAAAAGGGGTAATTAAAGGGAAATCAGTAATATTTAGTATGAGGACCCCAAGGGATCACCCCTTGCATTAATTAAAATTAGACCCGTCGGGCATATAAAAGGGGACTCAGCTCCGCGATCTGTGTTCATTTTCTCGAAAGGAACCAAGGGATAAACCTTTGCTGGTAGGTTTAATAGAAATTGAACCATTTGGCGAAATATTAAATCTGAGTTAAGTCTATTACGGGCGTACACAGGTTTGTCCAAGTGACAAGCAGTACCGGGACAAGTTGTCCAATAGTGAATTAGGGTACAACGTAGATTACTTTTAGTTAGTTTTAGGTACGTTGTACATATTGTCTTTAGCAAGGAGCCTTTGTATATATTTTAGTTCGGTGTTATTAATATTTTCATTATTTTTCATATCGTTATAAGATCAAGGAGACCCTGTACATATTTTAGTTGATTGATTTGTCTGTTTAATTTTACTTGACCAACTTGAATCAAGGTATATCCTTTGACAGCCCGACTTTATTAAACGTCTCGACCGCCGTGCACGTTACAGTTTTAGTAGTACTGGAGCTTATTACCGAACTGTCAAACTCCGGATATGTCTAAACACCGGACTTTCCATTTGCAGTGTTACATTTGCCTGTTGAGCATATCCCGCATACCCTTCCTCAGCACCTGATGATAATTCCGGTTTTTGTTCGGGTTCACACTAGCAGTGCTTTAGATTGTAGCGTTCTTGTTCATTCTGATTTTTCTTTGTTAAGATATCACAATTTTGGATTGCAGATGTTTTTCATTATATTTTCTGCATTTAAAAATGTACATTTGACGATTCACTATGAAAATTATATGGAGTAAATGCACATAAGACAGAGACTCTACAAATGCGTGGTAAAACCAAGCAATGGAACAACGCTTTCATACTGTAGTCACCATGAGGCCTTTAATATGAGCTATGCTTATACTTCATAGCACCGAATTCATTACTAGATGTCAAACAACGTTATATATATATTCGTCTAAGGGGACCGACAAACCTGGACATCTTACTGAAAACCCTGGATATGTATGAAAAAGAAAGGAAATGGGGTAAATGTCAAGGAGACAACAAACATTATTTTGCTTATACGAGCTCTTAAAAATTAATTATATATTCGTCTAAGGAAAGGGGGAAACAGAGCGCCATCAGTGAGAAATGATTATTGGATATACCATTCCTCTGCGGAACTTGTATGCTAAGACTGACAAGTTAAAACATCGTAAACTTCCCTGATTTGAATAAACAATCATTTGAATTTGGATACTGCATATAGCTATTTCAACAACTAATGTCTCATCAGTGCAGTTCATATCAAAACTTTGGAAAAAAATGATAGAAATTTAATGTCTTAACACATTCAAGTGATAGGGCGAAAATGACAATCATCGTTCATTGAAGATCTTATAGGGGTTTTGAGTTGTTATTACTCCCTTTTTGGTCGTTGTCTCTTTGACACATTCCCCGTTTCCCTTCTTTTTTCTAATCGTTCACCTATACAATCAATCCAGGTAAAATCAGTTAGTCGCACCTTGTACAACACAGGTTAGGCAGATGGAATAAATGACGTGAGCTTTAAGTAATAAAAATCAACTCTCAGATGTAAGGTCGCGGTAGCCCCGAGGCGATCATGAGACGTTGGCACAATAAACAGGTGGTCAGGATAACAATTTTAAATTACAAAAAAATAAATAAAAGCCCAAGTTTGAAAGTATGGATGCGCATCCATATCAGAGATTCTCTCAAGAAAAAGTACACCATAACTGAAATGTATATAGAGCATACATACATACGAATGATTATTTACTATTAGATAACAATTACTTAAAAGTGAACGTCTCACTACGAATTAAAATCATTTTCAGTTCCCCAAAATTTATATTTAAATAGTATTGTAGGCATAGGTATAAGAAATAATTGCTCGTTGCTTTGACAATGCTATGCATGATACAGCTCATCGGCACTTCGTTTCGATTCAAGTAGCCCCTCTGTAAAGAAATTAATAAAAAAAATGTTGGCCACTTGAAAGACAAAATCTAGCATGTATAATTTTGACGAAAGGCGTAAATATAATTCTAGAGTTATCGCGCTTTTTCCAACATATTCCTTTGTCGTGGCCGCCGATCAACGTCGCTTCGTGTCGCTTAAAAAAATGGGTTAATTCTTTAGATAAATGAATCTGCAAGTAGTCAACTTAACCTTTATGACCTTCGGACATTCTACATCCATTGAAAAGTTTTGCATGTTCTCTCCGTTTGGTAGCAAGCAATAGATATGGATATATACAGGACCGTGTTGTTCATAAAACAAGTATGAACCTCGTGGTGACTTCAAGATGAAGAACAACAATGAAAGCGTTGTTCCATTTGCTTAATCTTAAAATGTATCTAAAGGGATTTTGTACTATGTACATTTACTCCACATCCCTTTATTTGTTCATGAGATATCATCTATAGATTTTCACTGAGCTGTAGCTGACTGAAGAAAAGTGCAGGAATTTGGAAAAGAAATCAAAATTTGAAAATAACTACATTTTGGAGTTAATTAGATCAAATCCAAAACATTTAAATCGCAATTTCTTGCCAAGAACAGTTAAAAGTTTTCATTTTGAAGTTTTAGTCGCTGGGATTAAACGTTGACAATTGACAAAAAATGTAATATTCAGAACTGAAGTTGAAACATTCATCCATTAGACATTGATTTGGTTTTAACAAAATATTGCAAATCAAAAATCGCACAAAATATCGCAATATTTAGATAATTTCACAGAACACAACAATAACACCAAAAGGAATGAATTGATTATATCACTAGAAATGGAAAAAGAGGAGTCATCTATCAGAAACATCCACCGACTGTCTTTGGATGAAGTTGTTGTTGCCATACCTTTCAGTTCATTTGTGAAAATCAGATGCAGGTAATCTTAAAAAAGAACTGTTGATTTTACAGAAGAACATCATGAATGTACAACAAACTGCTATAACAGGTCTAGCTTCCTAATTTTTCTGAAGTTCTCCTATTTTAGTAAAAAGGATCCATGCATGAAGTTTGCTTTGAAACTGCCTTTACGTGAATACAAGCATTTTGAAGCACTATTACAATGTAAGTATAGCATCGTTAGTATCTCCTTTTTTGATGATATTAAATTATGTTTCAAAGTTGACAAATATTAGATAAAATTTAATCCTCGAACACGATTACGACACAATTACGATTGATTGTATTTCCTAATTTGAAATGGTGCAATGTTTAGCAAAGAAAATGCACAGAACTAACTGTCGCGAGAATTCTTTTGATACTCCAAAATGCAACATATTTTGATTTGATGCCGATATGAAATTAGAAACTAATGCATGGCCTCAGTGGTAATTTGGAGATTTACACACGGTGCCTATTATTTCTTTTGCTGTTTTACCTAGAGTATACATGTAGCAGCTTTATAAGCATAAATAATTGGATCCTTTTTGTTAATTAACAAGACAAAATGACGGACATGAATCATATCGATTGTAATATAATTGTGATATAATCGTGATTTACCTAATGCAGATAACGTAACAGTCATTAATATTGTTCTTTATTGCTGACTGACTTTTTGAAATTGACAACAGAGGTACTCTACAAACTAAGCTGTGTGACAAACGTGATGACTTCACTTTTCCAATAGTCAACTTCCCTTTTCTTTCTAGCAACATGCAGAAAATGAATTAACATTAACTTAAGGATTTTGTTATCCGAAAGCACCGGCATATGGAGATTATATCTCCCAACTAATTTGCAACTCAGGGGCCTGTGGTCGATAGAGTGACTACCTTGATAGAGTTCGGTTGCTTACAAATAGGCTACTTAAACAAGGGAATGCTACCCATAACTTGAAGTCATCACTACAGAACTTTACGGTGTACATCATGATCTTGTGGACTGCTATTTGACATCTGTTTCCCAGATGACAACAGATCTTTCTCTTTGTCACTTAAGTTTGTTTTTCCTCTACCGGATTTGACTTTACTTCTGGAGTTGACATGTTCAACACGGCGGGCGTCTTATATTGCTTACTCTACCAGTGCCCCTGATCTCACCCATTTCTTTTATTTGGTCATTTTTGTATTTAGTTATTTTGTATACGTGTGTATCTTCTTTTTTTTTCTGTAACGTGCTAATAACAAAATACCGAAGTTACTGTGAATTTAGTTTCTGCATATGCGCATTTCGACAATTAATGTCTCTACAGTGCAAATCAAATCAAAATACTTGGAAACGAAATATTTGTGAAAGCTGAAAGAGAACATCTTACCAATAGAATCTAAATAGGAAAGCCCAAATAAGTTTAGGACAGAGCTATGCAAGAGGGAGATACTCCTTAGTTTTTCACAAAATTTATATATTGACAATTTTCAAATATTTGTTCCTTTGTTTGCAATGTTTCCATTGTCTTTGGATTGTTCGTTTTATACTGGTTGAAACTCATCGCGGAAGTACTCTACCTATCGTCAGCTACAGGGTCACATCTTAATTGTTTGATACAATACACGACGACAGCATGTGATAAAAGTAATCTCTTTCAACGTTCCCCCCCCCCCAAAAAAGATATCTCATCCTTCACGGTACGTGTTTCACAGCTCTTGGTATATATAAGTCCATCACAGAGCTCTTAAAGGGCCTAGTGAGTGATGGTGATTATGTTGGTTTCCAAAATAGTTCGATTTTCATATTTCTTGATTTCATCTATAGATATAAGAGCGACGACCACGTTTAAATTTATTGCCAGTCAAATTCGATTAAGATGCAAGGAAATTTGGCAAGTATATGTTAATCAAATATAGTCGTCAAAATAATTTTGACAAAACAAAAACATGGTAAAGATTTACATTATCCCAAATTAACAAAGCAAGGATACGGGATGCTAATGAAAGAAAGTCTCTTCAAATACACAATACTGGGTACCCATAAACCTGTTTTAACCTTTCCACTACCTCTTGCTAGTGCTAGTAGTGCTAGTACCAAGTCATGCTCTTCCGAGTTCCTATCGTTGTCTCTTTTCGTCTTTTCTCATTTTTTTTTCTTGTACAGAATTCTGGTAGATTAAGGCATGAGATTGTGATTTTCGGTCATTGTGGGCGTTTCCTGTTATATTTCCTATATTAATTAGAACAAAACAAAAGAACAACTTTTTTATTGCTGTTCTTCATCTTGTTGTTACCATGAAGCTTTAAACAACGAGATTTACTCAGTTTAAAGCATTCAAGCAACAAAATATCAAAAGCAATGTTCATTCGTGCCTTATACAATATTGCGGTAAATTTTTAATATGTAAGAGTGGAAGAGGTTAAAAGTGTCCTTTTTCAATACTTTGAATGTTGCAAAACTTTTTTTTTGGTTCAGTGTATATTGTAGCATGTCGAACGTTCTAGTGAAATATTGGTTTACTTTGAATTCTGCGTTTTCCTTTGAAAAAGTGATATGGTCAAAAAAAGCAAAGACGAAGAACAACAAAAATGGTCCATTGTTTTGTTTTACCATGTATTTGTCTCATGTGCATTTACTCTGTATCCTTTGATTGTTATTTACAAATTAAGAATGGAAATATATGGAATAAATGCATTTGAGACAAATTCTCTGCCAAAAACATCATAAAAACCAGTGGAACAATACTTGTGTAGATGTTCTTCATATTAAAGTCATTGTGATGCCTAGCACCGTTGTGAGCTTCAGCGGAATTCATGAATGAATGTCGAGCAACACTACAAAGTTGTAATTGATTCTTTACAACTTATTAAAAAACATGGACAAAGCAATGCATGTCAAAGCATAACAGTTCGATGGTGATGTTAAGAAAGAAGAAAACCTTTCATTTTTAGAAGCAGAACCAATCTCCAAAACAGAGGAATCTGGAAAAAGGTAGAAGCCTTACGATCCGAAACGAGTAACTAAAATCGAGTTAAGTTCGCCATTAAACCATCAAAAATCATTCATGTGTGGAAAACCGCTAAGAGGAATCACAATCGTACAGGAATAAATCGGCAAAGAGATATGGAGTCTTTATGTGATAAAATATTCGTTTTTCTGTTTTGATAGCATGAGTGTCAACGTTGAACCTTTGACAATAATACACAGGCTCTGGGAATTAATATGATAAGTATGAATGATGTCCCCACTGCTAGTGCTTTATTAACTGTGTTTAACATGTGTAGAATCTAGGTTTTCCCTTTTCTATATAGGGTCTGTAAGTCTCGTCCAATTTTGAAACTTCCGGGCACATAAGCTGTACCCGAAAGTTGCATTTTTAACAAAAATATGTGACGTTTCAGGCAAAAACTTTGAACGTCATAATCCTTATACGTCATATTTTTGCGGGAAACGTTTTCAAATTACAATTTATCGTGATTTCTCGGTGTCACATGACGAGACTTACAGACCCTATTAGTCTCCATCCGTGTTATCTGTTTATTGACCGATTTCAGAATTTTGATATTTGAAACTGGTTTAAGGGCATTTTGATTTTGTAATCGAATATATAAATTGCACTAAATTCAAATTCTGAAAATTGGATATGTCGACAATTTAAGTCCCTATTGTGCAGATGAATAAAACATATGGAAAAGCCGATATGACGCTGAATATAAATAAGGGGAATAACTATCGTTAGGATGGGTAAAATATACCAGCATTGAGACATATAAAATAATTAAGATACCAATTAATATCACATTTTATTTCATGTAGAATGGATCATGGTTTACTTTGGTACATTTCCTGAATTTCGTATAAATGGACATGTGACGCTCAACATTAAAACGTTGAAGTTAAGATAATTCCTGAATTTTTGAGAAAACTATACTTAAAAAACGTTGAAACGTAAAATGAAAAAATTAAAGGCATAACTCTCGAAAAAAAACAGTCAATCCAAAAGATCCTGAGATCGACCTGTATCTGAGATGTTTTTTTCAAATTTAAAGCACTTTTACGTGTTGAGCAATAGTCATCAACTGTCATTTCCAGCTTTCGCTCATTTTCTTCCTGAAATCCTCAAAGTTTCATCCACTACATGCCCATTATTTGACTAGAATAGTAATATTTCTCATACCTCCACATTCATTACAATAAATACATATATAACTTATGTAATTATAAGAGTAATCACATATCACAAAACCATTGTCCCTGATATCTAAAAGTGATATTTCAGCTATCACACACTGATATTCATGGCTATGGAATCACAACCTTTCAGTGAGATATGTAGATTTGAGGGTTTATTTTATTAGGCAGTGTTGTTTGCTGACCCCGAGTCATTTACACTGAGTTTTGTTGTTTTGGTAGGTGACGCTAATTGGCAGTTTATTCAGTTTACTGAATCCGTCAAAACACATTTCTCAAAGGAACTGTAGTTTTCTTTCAAGGTCAAGCTCGCAAAATTTGCTTATAAATTCTGCTGGATTCAACGTCAACAATTAACGAGATTAACCGAGCAAGATATTAGGCTGCCTTGTAATATGTGACGCTTGTTCACTGTCGGAACACATCGAATGTTCATGCGCTTGAACAGATATCACAGTCTTGGACTGTACAACTCTTAACAAAGCACTGCGACAGTCTGATATTTACTGTTCCTTGAAAATTTGATTTTTCCTGTAAATATATATGGCTTTTCATATCCAAACAATGTCAACAGTCACTTGATAGCAGTTATTGTTACTAGATTGCACATTAAACGTATGACTATGATTCTGTGGCTCCTGTTTAGGCTGGGGATATATCTGTTCATATGACGGAGGATTTAGTTCTTTGTTCGGATCACTTTCTGTATATGGGGGTAAATGTATTCCGAATGGCAACTCATAGGTATCTACAGAGAAATCATTGTGTCGTCTGCCCGACCGGTGTGTCCTCTAAAAAACAAATAAAAAGACATTTAATGAATACGAAGCCAATTTTGGTACCAAATATACAATGCTAAAAAAGGCGGGTTATTAAATATCCTTGTAAAAAATGGATAACAGGAAACACCTACAATGGCTGAACATTATAATTACATGCCACAATCTGCTATGGAACTACACATGAAGAACACGAAAAAGACAAAAGACACACGCATATATATTTTGGAATAATGATATAATAACAAAATACAGAAGTTACTGCCAATTTAGTTCCTCCATATTGCCATTTCGACAACCTATGTCTCTTCCGTGTTGATCAAATCAAAAGATTTGGAATTCTCACGTTTGAGACAGGTCAGTTCCTATTTTTAGCGGTGTGAGATTTTTCTTTCTCACTTTTGAGTCAGAACAGTTCCTATTTTTAGCGGTGTGAGATTTCCTTGTCTTGTACCCCCGGTACAAGACAGAAATTACCAAGCAATATATTCGGACGTCACTGACGTCGCTTAGGAAAGTCGAATGTCAAGTACGGCTTGTTGGTGAATAAATCGTTGTTTGTGTTTACAAAAGTGAGAAAATTAATCAAACACCGTTGAAAATGCAAGATTTAGAAATCTCAGACACCCTCGGTAAGCTTTCAATGGTTCTCTGACTCGGCAAGCCTCGTCAGAGAAATATTGAAATCTTACCCTTGGGTGTCTGAGATTTCTTGACCTTGCCTTTTCACCGGTGTTAGATTTATATAGTCTCACACTACCCTATGTGAGACAGCCTCGTGCATACTATGACGTCATTTACGTCATGGTGAGTCGCTAAGTAATGGCGGATGGTAAGGACAACATGGCGGCACCGAAAGACGTTTATAGGAACAAAAGTGACAAAAATAATCAAACATCGTTGAAAATGCAAGATTTAGAAATCTCAGACACCCTCGGTAAGCTTTAAATGGTTCTCTGACTCGGCAAGCCTCGTCAGAGAAATATTGAAATCTTACCCTTGGGTGTCTGAGATTTCTTGACCTTGCATTTTCACCGGTGTTAGATTCATATAGTCTCTCACTACCCCATGTGAGACAGCCTCGTGCATACTATGACGTCATTTACGTCATGGCGAGTCGCTAAGTAATGGCGGATGGTAAGGACAACATGGCGGCGCCGAAAGACGTTTATAGGAACAAAAGTGACAAAAATAATCAAACATCGTTGAAAATACAAGATTAAGAAATCTCAGACACCCTCGGGTAAGATTTCAATGATTCTCTAGCTCGGCAAGCCTCGTCAGAGAAGGATTCAAATCTTACCCTTGGGTGTCTGAGATTTCTCGATCTTGCACTTCCCCCGATGTTAGATTCTTATAGCCATTTGCAAAAGCTTATAGAGACTAAATTACCGATAGGATCAAAACAGCAAAACCAAAATCAGTTAAGTACAGAGCCATGATACTCCTTAGTTTTAAGCAAAACGATATTTGGGTAAATCACAATGATACAAAACTACTTATAGCGTATTATTTTTTAAGTAGAGAGGTTTTTTTCACATCTGAAGTTGGAATGGCGTACTACTCCCGGAAAAGTCCGTTTGCGAGAATAGCAATCGTCAGCAATAATCAAATAACTACACTGTTTGCTGAATATGGTAAATATGACACTTTACAGCTGTTGTTTATAAATTGATATTAAAATAAAATAATATTGATCAAGTAATAATGTAACAACATTACAAATAATTGTAAAATCAGCTGTTTTTCAACTATTGTGGTCTGGTATCATGAATTCTCTGTATTGCTTAGTTTGTAAAATGGCGTGATGCAATATGTGACATTACCATGATATTTTTAAATGCATTGTATGTTTGGTGACATCTTGTAACAGAAACTTGTTATAACTCGGTGATTTCTAAATAAAATAATCACTAATTTTATATTTCGTTTTGTGAAATAACATGATGCAAGAAGTGACATTACAATAATATGTTGTAAATGCATTGCATGTTATGAGACATGTGTTTTTCTCTCCTTTCAAGATTGTGGTAATGGAGTTAGTAGTCTACCTGTATTGGATTTATTCGTATGTTTTTATACTATAGGAAACGGGACAGATAACGGGGAAGTTTGGGTACCCATAAACAGGTTTAACACTTCCACTGGCTTTTACTAGTGCCGGTACCAAGTCCTGCTGTCCCGAGTTCCTATCGTTGTCTAAAGTCGTTTGTCTTTTGTCTTATACTTGTTTTTCCTGTGTAGTTCCCTGGTAGTTTGTGGCATGTAATTATAATTTTCAGCCATTGTAGGTGTTTTCTGTTATCTACTCTTTTACATACGTTCAATTAAGCCTATAATCAAAATATTTCATATTGTTTTCGTTGTTATTTATAGCAGTCTATTATAAGACTGGAACAAATAACAACATACTGCAGTTATGACATAGGCATTTCGACAATTTTGTCTCTTGCAGTGCAGATAAAATAAAAATATTACAAATGATTACATTTTTTTGTCCAAGCTTAATTCAGGACGTAAGCTTTTTGTCAAACACATTCTGTATGGTTGTTATAATTTGCGATGTATTAATTCTAGCGCTATTCGCGTTTAACATAAAGAGCGCGAAAATTTATAACCGTGAATATTTCACATTTAACATAAATCCGCGAATATAAAACCCCGCGAATAGACCAAGGACTGACAACCGCGAAATTTTCATACCGCGAATAAAAGCCATATACAGTATGTTATATTCACAAAGGATATCCCAATCCTCATTCAAGGGTGCAATGTTGCTCTGCGGTTGTCATATCATACGATGATGTAATCTGAATCCCAAAAAGCGTTTGTTTCATCCCATTCCTTACTATGAAGAGAACATGTGTAATTTAGGATCATAACATTACATGAAGCAGCGCCCAAGAAGCAACACTTCTTCGACAAATTTTGATCGGAAATAGGGGTATATAATGTTATTCGATAATTAACATTTAATTTTGGAAATAACTGGTATTGAACAAACCACTACCTACCGGTTTATATAAATATTCATATGTTCCCCTGCCTTCTGAAAGTTCCTGATACTGTGAGACAACACATGCAAAACAATAGCACTGAAAATATAATAACACAGTCATAATAACTACAATATTTACATATTCATGAAGGTATCAATGCCGAAATGGAAATAACTTTGTAAAACTCATATAAAGGTTTAAATTCAATATGATTTGATCAAGAAATTCAAGCATCTCAATGATCAGAATGTTTTCGTGTTGGGTTCAGTTTCTATGTATCCATTGAAATGTTTCTGTATTGGTAAAAAATGAGTTTTGAGAAAAAAATTTCAGCAATGGTGTAGATAGCACCAAATCAGACACGAATTCAGCCTTTGTACCGTAAAAGTGCACCTCCCTTTGAATAATAGCTAGGTACTAGGTGTTGAGGTCAACAGACTGCTACTAGAAATGCAACATTACTACTTCCTGTTTAAAGTAATCTTCTGAAATCATGTCAATTTGAGTTAATTGATAGAGCTAATACCATGCTCATATGAACTATAAGTATACTTACATTAGCTATTAGTTTAAAACAATAAAAGAACACCCATATAATCTCCCAGGCATGGAGTGTCTGAAATAATAATTGAATAGGAATTAACATTTTAGCATGATTTTTGCCAGTTTCAAGATGCAATATATAAAAATACTTAGATTGTTTGATATATAATGATAATTTGATTTAATGTTGTTAGATAGAATCCGGAAAATTGACAAACAAAAAAAAATACAAAATATATCCAACTACTTATCTTAACACATACAGTCTACTACAAATTCGTTTTTCTTACTAATACTTGACTGAACCATTTTATGTAATATTGCCTTTTCGAATATTTGGTTTGCATGTCATGATCCTTCAGTTGACGGAAAACGGATGAAGGGGTTGTAGGCACACTTTTTCAGATAGTTTAATCTTTGTTGGCTATCCCATATTCCTGAGCAACGAGATTCCATGCATTTAACGATATTCGTTATTTAACAATGAATTCCGCTCAATCCGATGATAGGGCCATCTTGAACTTACTACGAGATATAAGCAAGCCCATTGTTGAAGGCCTCATGGTGACTTCAAGATGAACAATAAAAGTATTGTTCTATTGCTTGGTATTACCATGTATTTGTGGAGACTGTCTCATGGGCATTTACTCCATATCCTTTCATTGTTTAAAGGATTAATTATGTTTTAAACTGTTTATTCTTTAAAAACATGAACAAATTGTCTGTGTTGGTAGTTAGACATACCTTTTCTCTCTCCATGTGTACTGTTGTCAGCAAAGCCACGGAACCCGTTTCATATAAAACATTGAGTATTAACATATATATCCATGGCAACAACAGATACCGCTTATCCTGTAAACAGAAAAAGGTGGTTGTTAAATTTATTGAAGGGTCTCACACAAACTGTATGATTGTTTCATCGAGTGGCTATTTTACTAGCGTAGAAGGTCCGAAACTTATTTGCACTGACCAACATTTAAACATTGCATTGAAAGCCTTAAAAAGTTTAATATCTTTATTCATAACTGCTCAGCTATGCCCAATAGGTTTGATGACAAGAACAAAAATGCAAATACAAAATGCATAACACAAATAGGGCAGACAAAATACAATAAACTTATGAAAATGGTTGGGATCTATCAAAATAGTAAATGTGAGTTTTTCGAAAATCTATGTTTCCTCATACCAAAAATAAATGGAAGATCAAAAGGAGATGGAAAAAAATTAGTTAACTGTGGTCGAAAACAAACAGCATACAGTAAAAACTTTTACATTATAAGAACAGAGCTTTAACATTTTGATATTGTTCATACCATTAAAATGTTCAAAGTTCAAATATTAAGAATCAGTACAGGTACAACATTTTCAGATTTTTCACCTAGAGCGTTAATCTAAAAAAACCATAAAACAATTCTAGGACAACCAATCTACATACTCACCAACTGAACACCAGGTATTAAGACTAGAGAAGTTGTTATCATCAGACCATACAACACAAAACCAGCGTATACTATCCCTTTGTATTCTGAAAAAAATAATGATAAATTTGTTAATTTGTTTTATGGCTCAAACTTTTGTAAATTGTGAGGATCTGTTTATCAAAGAAGGTGGAATGCTTGGTTTCAATCACGGCCTCGGCACCAAATGTTTCAATCCCGACCATGGCGACAAATATTATACCAGCACCAGGTCGGGCAACAAAAGCAGAGTCGTTTTTACTTAACTATATATTATTTTTGCATCTTTTCTTAGCATGTTTAGTATTTGGGAGATGTCTACGATATATATGACTGTTTGTGATCAGAGTGTATATACTTAACGTGTTTGTGCACATTTTAGTATTTTCTATCTTTATGAAAACAAAGCTTCTGCTTGAGAATTTAGACCTTCGAAAGACACTCAACTTAATAAAATAAATATAAGCTTTAATACTCAGACGATTTTACATCATGTGGCTTTGAAGTATTATCAGTCTTATAGATGCATAGATAGAAGCATAATATAGACGAATCATTTTACAGATGCATAGATAGAGGCATAATATAAATGAATCAATTTACCTGGCGAGTCTTGTATCAGCTGATAACCAACATACCGGAACAAGTAAAACACGAGACATATCAGGGAGACAATCTGCAAATAAAAATATATACATCAGGTGTAAATTAGCATTGAAAGGATATGGAATAAATGCACATGAGACAAAGTCTCTACAAATACAACCCGAGCATGGGAACACTGCTTTTATTGTTGTTCTTCATCTTGAAGTCATCACAAGGCCTTCAACAATCAATTAAGCTTATACCTCACAGCAAGTATAAGACGGCCTATATAGCAACGTTTGAGTGGAATTCATTGCTAGATGTCGAGCAACGCTACAGCCATAAATCCGTCTTGTTATGGATGCGGGGTTGTCAGCAAACATACAATTATCTGGTAAAGTGCTCTTACAACACTGTCATCCGTTGCCCGACAATAAGACTCATTGATAGAGGGCAAATACAACATTTAAACAACAACAGGGCACTCATCGAGTCAATTGAAAGAAAACTTGGCATAATAAATCAAAGAGCTTAAAGGCTTCTCTGGTTTACATTAGTTTTTGGTTTTAGGAATTACCTTGAACAATCTAAAAATGGCATCGAAATTGCTGTCAGTTGACCAATATATATTGTACATGTATATTATCATTTCGACAATTTATGTTTTGTTGGAATGCTGAAAACATTAAATAAAGAAAATATCGCAAGCTCTTATTCATAAAGCAACAATAGAGTTACTTATGAATGAAAGATTATTCGTCTTCAAAATGAATTCTTTAACTTGAATTGTCCCGTGAATTGTACAATGAATGCGAGTCAAGAAGGGCATCAAATGTTTTGCCGTCATCAATTTAGATCGGGCCTTAAATCTGCATTTCTACAGTAATGCTCCCGGCACCTGGATTAGTGTTTAGGGGCACCGCTACAGAGCTGCCGGGCGCGTCCCCAGAATGCCTTGTTTTGCGGAGTAGTCAGGTTATAATACGAAAAGCCCGACAGCCAAGTATTGTAGCTAAACTGTGTGTAGTATAAAACCCCTTCATTGTTTCTCAAAGAAGAGCAGACGCACTGGTAGTCGTATAGAAGACTAAATTTCCTGCCCCTACCCATTTCTACCTTTTTCCAGTGGCAATCAAACTGTCTATTCCACCTTTATTTCTGTCTTCTTTTCTTACATTTTTGGAATTGATGAATTTGTTATAGCTGAAATTTTGCTCACAGGACGTTGAACTCTAACTATCTACAATAATGCTAACAAAGGGGTAGAATTCTTTTGTTGAGACAGTCCTTTCAATTCATCACCCTTTCTGCACGGACGAAAATATGGAATCTGTCTTTGGACGCCGTTCATTACGGCAATTTTAACAGTTGAGCAAAGAATGTTTGATTTTGCGACTTTAAAATATACGATAACAAAGTGCTTGCGAAGATAGTTTTGTTTGCTTAGACATGTTATATCCCGCTTTTGTGTGCGTGTGACTGCATTTCATTTGAAAATGAAAGCCGAGATTTCAAAACGATTATTCAACCTTTTTTAATCATGTCGCCACGTTACTCAAACAATTACATGCATATTTTGTCTCAAGTTGTATGTCTGCATACCTATCGCTTCATGAATGGGTGATGAAAGACCATGCAATATTTCTGATGAACAGATAAAACAAAATAGTCCTTATCAGCCATATTTAGGTGTTCAACCCTTTTCACACAAAAGAATACAATTCGTACTTATTCACAACCACAATCTATTTAATCGCTTCAATTATGAATGTGAATAAAATCAAGGGCTTTTATATTGACATGGGGTTTAAAATTTGGAATTATAATGATTAACGACTTTAAAGATTTTAAATTCTCTTTTCATGGAAAAATGTTAATATTATTCATTTACTCAACATAAACGCACAAATATTTAGAAAAATTCACCCGCAGCGTAAATAGGAAGTTCTTGGTTTAATTAAAAATGTATACATTTTTTATCAAAATTAGGGACGGGCAAATTGCTATTTTAATTTTATATATTTAGTTTTCAGTGTATTGCCTTTTTCATCAATTATCGGCAGCAAATTACGACCATACTCGTGAAAGTAACAGCCTCATCATTAAATAAACCCAAGGACAAGTATCGGTCGAAATTTGGTCAATTTGTAAATCGTAAAAATGTGTGAAAAGACATAAATTCTGGGATAATCGTCTTTATTGTCATTTTCACAACTCATCAAAGGAAATATAAACATCAAACACAACGTGTCCCCAGGTTTTATTTTTCAAAATTACATAAAAATCAATTGAGAAAAATAACAAATTTATTAATACAATGACTAATAGCCTCGGAGGTCTGGTCAAGCCCTCTGGTATTTATACAAGATATGAATCTTCTTATGATTAAATTACCCAGCTATTTAAAAAATAAACAGTACCAGTACATAAAGTCGCCAATGTGTTCAGTATAGTCCGTCTAGAAAGTGACAAATTTGTTACCTAATATTTTGACAAGTCCATAACAAGATTGGACAGACATATCTTCTGGTCACAGACGTATTACTCAAAGCTAATTTGGTGAAGGGTGTTAAACATATATGTACTAAGTTTGAGCAGGGACAGTTTATACAAATTATGAATCTTAAGTTTTCTTTTACAATCAAAGGCTTATTTAGCCTGACACTTAAGGAGTGGTACAATTCTTTGCTGAGCCTTGCATAGGGGGTATCATATCCCTAGAAATATATTCGCAAGCATCCCCAAAGGTATTTGAAACAAATAATTCATATCCCTAAAATGTTCTTCAGTATCCTTAAACTAGACAAGTTTTTTTCGGAAAATATACCTGAAGTTTTTGTATTTCAAAAATAATCCATATCCCTACAACAAAAACAATAATCCATATCCCTTATACTAAAAAGGGCAAATAATCCATATCCCCAAGACCCCTATATATATATATAAGGCTCTTTGTTGCGCTAAACAATTCCATGACCAATATCTTCGAGATCTTAAAATGAACAAAGATGTAATATTTTTGTTGCAACTTTGCATATTCAATTTATTGCATTAAAAAATGATTGTGCATCGATTTAAACAAAAAATTGCTTTGATATTCAACTTTACCGAAATCTCTGTAGTTGTTTATTTTTGTCTTTACGTATGGTTTGGTATTTGCCGCAAAAAAAAATAAGATGTTAATTTCCAATCCATGGCATGAATTTAACAGCGCACTAATTTAATTCAGTTCAGCGGGAGACAAACTAACCTAAAACATTCAGCCTTGGAATACAGACTGTTTATCCCAGTAAGCCTTGACCGACATAGCAGTAAGAGTGCATGTTTTAACAGACAGCGTTACAGAGCGTATTGATTCGATATGCTGTGACTGTTCGTCTGGGTTTATATAACGAATCAATAATTTAAATGAGAAATGATTCAAACTGCATCTTAGCATCTCAAACGTGGTTTCTTAAAAATGTCTTAAAAATAGTATTGATTCAGCTGTTTCTATACCATTATGACTAAAATGTACCATGACGATGTAATACAGTGAATGACACTAAATCAATCCACTAGGACCATACAAAGCCGTACAACATTGAATTTCCAAATTGAAGGAAGCCACACTCTATCTAAACTCCCCCTTTTTGAGTAATAGAAACGGTAGGCGATAACTCGGACCTTAATGTTGGTTAAAATGTTCTGTTCTAAGTTTAAAAAAACATGATAATTTCAATTTTCAAAGATTTTGGTTAATTTTCAAAAATCAGAAAGTGATTTACTGTACACAGAGGAGGAAAAGCAACTTGATAGTCGCATTCTACTCTGGTAGCCGAGTTATAAGCCAATTATCAAAATGTCGAAATATAAAAGGGATGGACATATAGAGTTTTCCAACGATGGCAACACGGTTCTCACGCTTAGCTTCACTTTACCAGTGATGCTTGCCAACATATACACAGCAGAGCCTTGATGGAATTACCTGACCAACTTGCTACTTGAAATTTATTCACAATCGACCTAATTTAACGATTTTGTCGCATATCTTTTCCTTCAATGCGAAGATCAATAATTACTATGAGCAATTATACATATTGCATCTAAAGTCAATTTCTGTGGAATGTCAGGTATGCCCAGATCAATAGTAAAACACCTTTAATTTGTCACAGTGCTTTTGAAATTTACATCTAATGATCGACCAGCACGCGATGACTAAACATACAATATTAGTAATGGTCTAAATTTGCTTTGAAATATAAATAATCAGCTGATAGCTTTAGCAATTAATTATGAAATTTAATATTTTTGGAATGTTTTGAATCAAATAAATCAATACGTAAAAATACAGTTTCCTGCTTGAGCATATTTTGATAAAATTGTTTTCATAAATAATATATTTACGGAGAGAAAGGAAGTAGAAAAAAAATTTCCGGCAAACTAGGTATCGTTAAAGATATCTCGGGGTACGGAAAAAATTCAAAGAACAACACAGATCGATTTGACATCTTTTTTTTTAATTTTTCGGAATACTAGCCCACTTCAAGACAAGACTTTATTCTGATCACCTTTGCATTACAATGGTACACAGAACAAAAAAAGAAGCTTATTAAACCATCAGTCACATAAATGGTGAAACAAGGGGTTTTGGAGAAAAGTTTCAATCATATACCGGACGATTACATTAACAGTTAAACCTATAAGTGTTACAAACGAAGTTACTTTAAAAAGTTCACATTGTTATGTTGTCTCTCCATGCTTATAAAATTAAGTTTACAGGCATATTTAAGTTTGTTGTTAGTCTTGGGTACAAAAGATCTGATCAAATTTAACAAATTTTCTAAGATTTCAACATTCCAATCACATAACAGAAAAAAATTCTAATGTAAATTTTATCAAACTGCATTAGATATCATTTATTTTATTATAACAGAAAAAAATTCTAATGTAAATTTTATCAAACTGCATTAGATATCATTTATTTTATTATTTGTATACTTGTCAAACAGGGGCGATTTCTTGTCGTCAAAAACAAATTAATCTACGTTTTGACATATTGTTTTGGCTAACATATACACGTTTGTATAAATTTATTTCAAATCAATTACAACGACAACAAAACGCCGAGATTTTAATATGTTTCTTTACGGGGTTTATAACAAAACACCATTATAGCTTTCAATGAAAGACTTAACATTCCATGTTAATGGACTTAGAGAACTCACACCAATAGGAATAAATTTAATTTCCTTTTCTAATTGATATTAGGACTTGAATTGGGGTCATGATGTTGAGATAACCTGCCCATTATCACCGGACAATTTTACACCAATACCTTGAAGGCTGAAAGAGTCTGACCACACCAAACCATTGTCCATTGTAATTATATCTAAATAGTCAAGTGACACTGAACAACTTGGAAAGAACTTACTTTAAATGAACTGATACACAAGTTATTTATTGTGTAAATAAAATAAATTTAAATTGTAATTGACATTTATTTACAATCAACAAATTAGACATATTTGTATTTAACTTTTTATTAAAATATTTATTAACTTGAGCAACTGTCAGAATGAACTGGCAGACAGTTATTTATTGTGTAAATAAAAAAATGTCATTTCAAACGGGTAAAACTTTTCAATTATTTACTATACATGCTACATGTATACACCATAAAATCGGACACTAATTATTAAAATGTGAAAATATTTCACAGTACGAAAAGTAAGCTCTCTTGGTAGGTAGCACAGTAGGCAACTCAATTGTTTTTTTCTATATAATTGACTTAAACACTTGATGGATATCAAAATTACAATCTGAAGCCAAAAAGTACAATAAACATACCAGCATATTAGGTATGTAATTGAAATTACTTCAACCAGTTTGGTCATTTGTTATCTGTCAGCTTTTTTATATTTTTTTTATACTAATGATCACAACTCGAATATAAAACATCAATGCTTAATATTTTAACCCAAGGGATGTTTTTCAAATGTACATTACTTCATAACCTTTGACTATTTCAATTTTAATGTTTTCATATTTGCATTCCATCAATTTGTTTGACCTCTCATTAGCCAAGAAAAGCAAAACAATATATATTGACGCTTAGAGACATTAAATGTTGTAGTATTTCAAAACACTGTCCTGTGGTTTAAACACACAAACCCACACTCCATTTCGTTATCTTCCAGTTTATAAAGAAAGGATATTGAGGCATACATTCTTCAGTCATGTTTAAGAACACATCCACACTTTGCTTCAGACCCTCACACCAATATCCATACACACCATCATTTTCTTGGTTCACATGAACTAAATAAAAGAGAAGCGGTAATTCCTTCGCCTTGTTTCAGAACACTCCTTTGCTCTTACTTGCTATCTACTTATTCTCTTACGTTTTTTAACATAAAAAGTACGATATTCTAGCACAGAAACAATCATCACACCCCCCCACCTCCTGCTCTAACTATTGTCGATGCTTGACAGAAATAACACTCAAGCACAGAAACATTCCTTGATCACATTTCTGCGCCACCCCTACTATACCACCCTACTATACCAATGATGCTGTACTAACAAACTTACCAAGGTATAACATCCACAAATTAATGTTCCAACTCTTGTATTTGAAAAACAAAGAAAAGTTTTGATTATGGCCATATTGTCTCCCTCGTATGTCCTCTTATTGCACGTACAGGTAAACATCAAAAGAATTTATGTCACAGGTAAAAATGATACATATTTGTGTAGATATCCTTGTCGTTCAACAAATTTAAAGGTGTTTAGTCCTTGAATGAAGAAAAAACTGTGACTCACGACTTTAACTTCCCACAGTACAAATACACAAATGTATTCAATGTTTGAATGGTTTAAAATATCCAATGCTCTAATGACGTTTCTGGTTCAATGACGAACGACAGCCTATGGCGACATTTAATTTCCATTTGATGATGAAAAATAAAATCAGCTATATTCTGTGTCACAATTCAATACACTGAGACGGTATTATCGATCTAAGACACAGAATTATCATATTAGATGGATAAATATAAGAGGCATGTTCGTCAAATATCCAACATATTCGGAATTAAGTCTAAAAACCTCTTAACAAATCCCCTATAGAACACTTAATTCCTTGAATAAACACCACATTCCTAAAGAATTAAAAGATAGTGGACTTTTCAGAGATAATATACGTAATCTACTGTTGAATGTACAAACGGAAAATGATTGAGGTATGGGTCTTAAGGTAATAGATGTTTATCAAAAGACATGTCGCTTTACCTGTCCAGGTGTGGAAATATGACATGGCACTGAACGCACTGAAATGTGATTCTAACCAAACTGACGTATGCATGATGTCGAAAAACTTGTTTTGGACTTGATTGATTTGTCATGTCACTGGGGACAAGGACTTAATATATTATTAGATCGCTAAACTACATGTAAATTGAAATGACGGGCCAACAAAATATGTAATAATTAGTCTTCTGACATATTTATGTTTGTTCTCCTCTGTTTAATTAATAGGGAATGTTTTTGACAATTTGTTTGACACTAAAATCTTGAAAACAAATACAACATGCGGAAACAATCGTTTAATTAATCTCATACATGTATTGTAATTAGTTTTATAATATTCTGAGAAAAATGTGTCCTAATTGCATTAGGTCAAGAGAAAATCGAATGTACAGTTTTACTCGGAAATCAATAATGTCGAAATTGTCAGACAATGAACGACTTAAAATGATTTTTAAGTTGCTAGTCATTAGAAGATGTTACTTTTTTAAAATTCATCCAAAAATATAAAAAACAAATATTTTTTTTCTGTTGTATAGTTACGCATCGGATAGTAACCATAAATATTTTGTTTCCATTGATTTATCCACTTTTTTACCTTTTTTGGGCCATTTAGGGCTTGCTATATGGTGTGAAGTTCCTCACTGTGTTGAAGACCGTACGGTGACCCCTAGATGCTTTGTTTTGGGTCGTTTTAACCTGGATATGGGATGTTGTCTCCTTGACATTTACCCCATTTCCTTTCTTTTTCATAAAATACAGAAATTGTACCTAACTCCAAGAGGTATTCTGAGTAAAAAATATTATGTGCATTGCACATACGGCTGTGCTATTAAATTTAAGGCCAAACAACTTGTTTTTACTTTTATAGCAAAGCTTTCGAAGCTTTTTATCTTTCGAGTTGAAAATTAAAAAAAACTATCAAAACATCTATGCACCACTCTTTGAGAGCTTAAATAGAATCGATGTGACAATGATACACAAGTTTTAAGATTTCCGTTACATATTTTAGTATCTTGTTATCTTATCTTGCAAGTTAGCATATCACTTCCACGACACGAAAACAATGTTCTGTAAAAAAAGAACAAACTTTCGAGCTAAAATTTGAATAAAACCTAATGACAACTTAATTGGTTTTCCGTTTCATTCTGATTGGACCCTCAACTGTGAGGGACGGAAAGAACTTTTTCGGGAAGCAGGAGTTAGTTATTTTTAGAGGGAATTTGAGATTAACAGGCAACGAGATTCCGGAGTTGTATTTTCATTTCAGATAGGACTTGCCGGGATTGAAAAAAAAATAATTTCAATTGGTATTTCGGGATTTCAGTATTTTTTACAGAAGTCCTAGATAAGACCATCAGCTACCAACGCTAACATTTTGCAAAAGGGGTACAGAAATAGGACATAATATTTCCCCTGGCCCCTGAATTGGTTTTTTAGGGGCTCCGACCACTAAGCTTCCGGACAATTCCAAAGGTGGTGAATAGGGGAACGCCCTGTTTGTGCGGGGTGGTCGGGTCATAATACGGAAAGCCTGACCGGGAACCATTGTTGCAAAACTGTGTGAAGAAACGCCACGCTTCGCACAGTTTTAAAATCACTTCTAGCAAACTCACCGGGGTGGTTACAAGGCTAAATTTCCTGTCCCTATCCATTTCTCCTACTTGCCAATGGCAATCAAAATCCGTTGACCCGGTTGTCTCTTCTACCTTTGTTTCTTTTTTCTTTTACTTACATTTTTTTATTAATTAAGTTGTTCTCGTCCTGATATAGCTGAAATATTGCTCACGTTAAACTCGAACTAATCAATCAATATATATATAGTATTTCTGGCTATGGGATATAGTAGTTCTTTAATTATTCATAGTTTTTGTCTTGGGGTAATGACACTGATCAGAATATATACATTTGTGTAAATTCTATGCTTTATGCAACTTTTCTGTATAGGCATTCGCAGTTGTTTGGATTTATAAATAATTATTTTCGAAACGAGCAAATCAAGGGATATAGGGTGAATGTACATGGTTCAAAATCTCTACAGTTTAAGTAAATGTAATACTGCTTTTGTTATTGTTGTTCTTCATCTTGACTGGAAGTCACCGTTAGGTCTTCGTCAATGAGCATACGCCATAGTAAGTTAAAGACGATCCTTAACACGAGTTTCAGCGGCATTCACTTTCTAGATGTCAAATGCCACATTCGTGTTCAAATTAATCGGGATACTTGATCGTTACCATACATAAAAACAGTTAACAACACACGTATCATAAATTACGCAGTTTTTTTAAATGTAGCCGTCATCAAATTTCCCGATCAGTAGAACATCTGTGAAAATGAAATGGTTATAAACACAAAAATAAAAATATTTCACTTTAAGTTCGATAGTGTTTTTACATTAATGACGTATGATTGAAAAGAATAACAAATGCATAATCTATTTTATTAACATTGCCAAAAAACAACAGGGCAAACACTCCTTTAATTTGAGGGTTTCAAGGATAGGAACTTTTCTAAATGTAAATATGTGTCTTAATGCTGAATTTTGAAAAAAATACTCTGATGCATTTTCTGTACAAGGTAATATTTATTTGACAAAACTTGGATCTTGTCAAAAAATTTTGTAAACTGATATAAACCAGCTTCCCGAGAACCTATGTTTGGAAGCTTTGATTTACTTGCAAATTCGCATAGTTTCTACGATGATTATATAATTCTCTTTACTTATATTATTGTCTGACTCATTTTACTTGGCGCCCACTATTGTTCTAAAAATCCCGAGCGAATGTTTGCTTTTCATATCATAATCAAAGATGAAGATTTTAAACACAAGGTATGAAAAAAATCTTATTGGTCTCGTGTGAATTGTATATTCTTTTATATGAAAGAGAATACCCCAATACAATAATCTTCGAAGTCGTTCAAAGAAATATTGGATTCTGATTCAACAAGGAGATAATGAAAAGTTGTTTTTTGATATGTCAAGTGAAAAGATTGTAGATGTTCAGAAGAATTTCTAAATTTGAGCTCTATTTAATAAAAAAAATAATAAATGAAAATACCACGCAATAATTTAATATGTCAAGTGAATACTATTAGAGTGTAGGTGTTCAGAAGAAATTCTTAATTTAATCTCCCTTTAATAATAAAAATTTTAGAAAATACTACCACGCAATAACATTAAATTTTCTTTTACATTTGCAACGTGTATTTCGTGAATTAATATATATATATATA
>MJUU01022636.1:83843-111326 GCA_002080025.1 Modiolus philippinarum
AGTGGATTAGGTAACACAAACTGGTTGTCAGTGAACTAGAATGAGAGCCTTAAGGTAGTACGGGAGTTTGAAATTGCGCATCATTCTTGCACATGTGACAAAAAATGGAATTCACTATTGGAACGTTGCCGAAACCATTTCCAATGTCTTGTAATAGTTAAGTTTGATGAAATATGCCACTTTTATTGCGTAACAATGCAGAATATCGAACCTATCAGCTAATTCCAGTTCAATTAAGGGGAGATAATTTGTATAGAAATAATAGAAAAAAATGTGTTTTTCTCGATTTATTCATAAATAAGTTCGGTGACCCCCAATTTTTTTTCATCGAAATTGAAGGACAGTATATAAGCTATCAATTTACCAATTTTAAAAAAAATCTATTTTGATGTAAATAAATTAATTTAAAATTTTGTTAGAATTCGCTAATTTTCCCGATTATTTCAACCAAAATAGCAGATTACATTTCATTCTTATATGGCCGGTGACCCCTTATTTTTATTTTATTTTTCGTATCCTCTAATAACAAAAGGTAATCATGAAAATATCAGAAGAATTCTGTCTGACAAAATTTTAGACCCCCCGTACCACCCTAAAGGAAGTAGAGTAAATACACACGAAACAAAGTCTCTACAAGTACATTGTAAAACTGAGTAATGAAACAACGCTTTATTTATTATTATTTATCTTGAAAGAAACCAGAGTACTTAAAGAATTATATCTCCACACTAGGTATAATAACAGATTTTTCACAAAATATTTTTGCTTAGTACTGGGATGCACAGTCCGCTGTATTACGACCTGTCATTAGCAATTACTTTTGGGTTGTTTCCGGACACTACCGCGATGGAGGAAGGGGGCGCGCCATAAAATCAGATTTACCCACCATTACTTTTAAAATGCCTGTACCATATTGCGTTCGATAATTTTTCCGGTGATTTGTCGTTTGTTTCATGAACTTCGGCTCTTGACAACTCTGTTCGGTAGTTTTGTTATTGTCCCCATGTAAAGTGAGACGAAATTCTAGAAAAGACAACTAAAATTTGTTTTAATGTAACTTCGTCTTTAGTACTTAAAGGGTGCAATTGACCGATAGTCGTGCGCAATTATGTCTATTACACCTGTCCTTGTTCGCAAATTTCCTTTGGATCTCACTGACATCCATTATAAAGCCGAAATACCGTTAAATTTTTAACAAAAATCTACAACTGTCGACCAGTTAATAACCCAATAGTATAAAAAAACGTACTTACCCAGTTCTTTCATATTTTACGAAAGGATATGGAGTAAATGAACATGAGATCATAACACATATGTTAATTCCAACTGCAATGATTTTAATGAGCTGTATGGCCATTTCGGAAATTAATTCCTGATCAGCAGCAATAGAACCCAAACATCGGAAATCTTTCAATCTTTATGTCTTAAGCGTCATTTGGATTGTATTTTCGGTTCTTCAACTAGATCAAACAGAACACGTTTCCTCTTAAATAATTCTGCCTTGATCTTTCTGTTAGTGAAGCTTGATAACAATTTCTTTACAACAAAGTTTGACAGTTTGAAAAATGGAAAATTCTCACACTTACCACTTCAAAAGGTTGACGTAAATTTTAAGATTTTTCTCGAAATTGTGTAAGTTCAATGGTATATGGAACCCAGTGTGTTTTTCATTTCATAATTCTTGCAATTTTTTTAAGCCTTTTGATGTCCTTTATAAAGATTTAACATGTTGAAATGATATTTATATGTTTTGAATGACCAAACTATCACTTTTAAATAAAACAGATCTTTAAATATTTTCGTTTTCGACACAGTTTTGTCCCTCTTTTGCCTCATCTTATCTATGAGTAGTTCAAATTCATGAAAAGTGGGTATAAAATGGAAAAACAGAATATTTTAATTTCTTTACAACTAGTACAAAGTATAGCAATTTTGAAGTATCATAAACTGCAATTTTTTTTGTCTATGTCCGAATAAGAATAACCAGAACACACAAAATGTGTGTCGTATATGAAAATGTTGCATGAATTACATCATGATTTGGTATTTTAACAGCCATTTGTTAACTTTAACTTAATATTTTACCCGAATTTAATGAAAGAATTAGGAATTTTCAACATTTCAGATTTGTCCAATGTTCACTGTTAAATCGTTATGTATGTCAAATCTGGAGGATATATCTGCAGATATGCTGTTTAATTGATCTAAGCGATACATAAGTTGTCTTAAAACAGTGTTTAGGATATGAAGGAGTGTTTAATGTGACTCTGGATATCGAAAATCGTACCCCTACAACAACAAATTTTCCCTACAATTGTCAGTTTTTTTGTTTATGTTTGCACAAAATTACAACACACAAAATGTTTGTTGAATATAACAATGTTGCATGAATTACATCATGATTTGGTATTTCAACAGCTATTTGTTGACTGAAACTCAACATTTTACCCGAAATTGATGAAAAATGGGAATTTTCAACATTTCAGATTTGGCCAAAGTTCACTTTTTATGCCGTTATGTACGGCAAATCTGGAGGATATATCTGCAGATATGCCAATTAATTGTTCTAATCGATACATTAGTTGCCTTAAACAGTATTTAGAATATCAAGGAATGTTTTAATGTGACTTTGAGTATCGAAAATCTTATCAATACCCCAACACATTTTCCCTAAAATGGTAAATTTTTTTGTCTATGTTCGCATAAAATATCCAGACCTCGCAAAATATGTGTTATATATGACAAAGCTGCATGAATTGCATCATGATTTGGTATTTTAACAGCCATTTGTTGACTTAACTCAACATTTTCCCAAACTGATGAAAAATTGGAATTTTGAACATTTCAGATTTGTCCAAAGTTCACAGTTAAATTGTAATAAATGTCAAATCTAGAGGATATATTTGCAGATATGCCATTTAATTGTTCTAAGCGATACATTAGTTGTCTTAAGACATTGTTAAGAAAACAAGGAGTGTTTAATGTGACTCAAAATACCGAAAATCTTACCCTTATCTTATGTTAAAAATTTATTGGGGGGGGGGGGTAATAGCTTTGCAATTTATTAGAGTTTGGTTAGTCTAACATTTTCAAGAACATACTTTTATATAATATAAAGATATTTTATCAACATTTTTAAGTTATATATCAAATTCGTCAAGTACTTATATCTTTAAGTCAAATAATTCCCATGTTCATTCAAATTCCGAACAAAGAGGCCAAAGGGAGGACCCTTAAAAAGTTTGAATTTACTTGAATGGTTTTCTGCATGTCGGATATGGTGAAATACACACAACAATTTGCATTCATTTAGGCATTATCGTTTTATTTTTTAAGCCTGAATATTTTAAATTTCCCCTTAATTTTAAGGGGAAGGGGTGCTAATTTTGGCATTTATGATCCTACAAAAAGTTTGAATCTAAAACTTTTTCACACAATTTGTAGCTTACATAACATAATACAAAAATACCAAAGTTGCATCATCATAAATCATTATTTCATTGGCAGTTATTAGATATATTCAAATTTGTACGAGCCAAAAATAAGAAAGTCGAAATTTTGAAAATATTTAAAATTCCGAAAATTCCCATATTTCACAAATTGTATACATAAAATTAAGATTTTAAGGACTGTACTGGTCTTATTTTTCAACGTGGTATCACAGCTGATAAATTGGGCACAAAAGTAAGTGAGAACCGAACCGTCAGTCGAAACTATATCAAATGACGAGATTTATTAAGTTGTATTCACAGATCATAAAAATGGCGTTAAGTGGCCAAACTTGTGTTTATTGTAAAGGATATAAAGTCAGCTTCAATTTGATGCCAAATTTCAGTACATCTAATTTATCAACCTAAAAGTTATGGAGCTTGATTAAGAGATAAAATTAAGGTTAAATCTAAAATACAAGAATTTGGTGTGGTGTAAGATAAAAGTGGCCCTCTACTGTCTATGCATGCAGGTTATATTTGTGTTAACATCTTTTATTTTGAAGAGGGGATATAAAAGGACTGACGAAAATCGGTCTAGATCATAAGTTAGGGGTGCGCGGAAAGTGATTTCATCCCATGGCCTAATTATAAAACTTCTCAATGTATTCAACAAATTATGAAATCTGTGACCCTGTAGAAGTTCGGCTGTGATAGTAAGGTTATGTTCATTAAAACCCTCAAGAGTAGAAAAGACGCGTGCAAATAATACTCGTTGAGAAAGATATACCCCGTAGGATGGAGGTAGAGGGATGTCGTCAAGAAAAGGGAAATTAGTAATCGAGAAATAAATATTATCCCTTTTATCATATATATTTTAGTTTTTATTTTACCAGAGTCGATAGTTAGATCCAGAAAAGGGCAGTATTTTGATTCATTGATAGCTTTTTTTTTTAATTTCAAATCTTGTGGGTAAATGATGGCCACTTATTCTAAAAACTGGGGATTGTCAATAGTCAAGATATCGTCAATAACTTTATCATTGTTTGGTATGGTTCCGTTTTGAAGTTTTTTCATTACGTCTTGTTCGTAACAGAACAGAAAAAGATCTACAATGAGAGGTGTACAATTTGTACCCGTGGGAAACCTATCACCTGTTGATAATCAGTGTTGCCAAACGAAGAAAAATGTCCAGCAAAAGATTGGGTATATTATATCATCATCGCATGTCCAGGAACAATGATCATTGTAGGTAATATCAGAGAAGAAATCTTGCTTTTTGTTAGAACAAATGAAATTTGAAAGACCATTTAATAAGTTGTTCCAATTTGGATTTAATCAAATCATGTGGAAGATTGTATAAAATGTGGAAAAATCATAACTGTCAATGGATTAGACTAAGTTTTGCATAGATTGTTGTTTATCTTAAATCTTCAATAGAATTTTTCAAACTCCAAAAGTAATTAACACCAGAGTTTTGATAAGTTTTTTTTTCACAGTATATAATAACCAACTCCTTTATACAAGTAAGTGAACTAGTTAAATGGATGGATAAATTGGTGGTAGAACACTTACTAGATGCCGAAATAAACCGATGCTTGACGGGATTTTAATGAAGCTTGGGAAATCAATATATGGTAGGCAATGTGTTATCTTTAGGTGGAATTTTAAGCATCTCTGTATCATTATAATAATGTTTGGTTAACGTTTTTTTTTGTCCCAATTGGTACGTCTGAAAGTGCTTGACTTGTCCCATTCGTTTTATTGGACGTTGATATAGTATTTCTTTCACGCGATAGCAAGTTGTTCGAAGGCTTGTCAATAAACTATTTATTTCAATGTGTGTAAGGTGGATCGACACTAATACACGGCGCATTTAAGAGTCAGACGCGGAATTGACCTGATTTTCAAACCGGAATATTCCTTTATTGGCCTTTTCATTGTTACGTCATACGTAAATTAGCTCCCATTTTTCGTAAATATTGTTTATTTTGTAAACTATATAAGATCATATAAAATACCTCTGTTAATCAATCGGTGACATACAGATTTTTCAGTTCAACATATAGCTGAAGTGCATATCTTTCAAATATATAAAAAAAAAATGAAGAAAAAAAATCTATCTGATATTTATTTCATATGACAGCTAAACAATAAGCATGTTCTCATAGTTCCCTATATATTCTTTGTAAATATTGCTGAAAATACAGAATTTTGCCTTCCTTTCAAAACCTGATAACAGGAAAAGATGATCGATGACATATGCATGATAATTTCATTTGGCTCGATCTACCCTAAGATTTTTTATTTAGATTTTCCCCTCTTCTGTCTTTCTGTTTTGATATTCTTTTGCCTATGTATGTAAATAGGAAAAAAGAAGGGAAACGGGGAATGTGTCAAAGAGACAACGACCCAAAGGGGAGTCATAACAACTCAAAGCCACCATAAGATCTTCCATAAACGGTGAGGAAACCCACGCCCAACGGCAGGTCGGTGGTCGGTGTCGGCCCTAAATAAAGAGTAATCAAGTTCAGCGAAATAAACACCATCATAAACTCCTATAGACATAAAGTAGACTAAGTAAAAAACAGACAATGCACACAAAGGCTTAATAAATTTCCTGACTAGGACAGGCGCAAACCTGCTGCGGAGGGGTTAAAATAGTTTTATTGGGTCCAAACCTTCCCTCTGTAGCCAGTGTGATAAATAAAAACAGTAAAATTCAGTTAGCAACAGGACTGAGTCAATTGTGAAAATGAAACTGAAAGAACTAAATAAACGGACAAAAACATGAAATCACAAAAGACTACTAGCAGTTAATTGACATGCCAGCTCCAGACCCATTACCAACTGACAAATACATTTATGTACCCTCAGTATACAGTTTCCAACAAGATCCCTTCCCGTGAGGAGTTTGGAATAATGATTTCATGCATATGCCAGAATAAAAAGCATTTGTTTTTAATTTACATATAAAAATAATAGATGCGTAGTGGCCACGCTGTTTCTTTTTTTACACAACATATTATAAGCCTGAAGGCTTATATTGCATCATTTTAACAAAACCGGACTTACATTGGATCATTTTAACAAAACCGGACTTTTCACTGGCAGTGTGACGGTGCCACGCGTGGAGCAGATCATGCTTACCCTTCCGGAGCACCTGATGATACCTCAGTTTTTATAGGGGTTCACACTGCTAGTGCTTTAGTTTAGTGACGTTCTTGTTCTTTTTTGTTTATTTGTTTTGTCTCTGTCATACTGTCTCAATTCGTGTTGCTGTGAATTGCCGTGATTTTGGATTTATGATTTTAGAATTTCCCCTTTCCTCGTTCTTGCTTCGGTATTCGTTTGCCGATGTATTTATCAGAACAACGTGATAACTTGGTGCTATTTCACATTAAACTACATTCTTTTTCAAAAAATATCCCGAATTGATCCGATTTATACCCTCACTTGCGAGTGGCTGGTATATTGGAATACCCTTGTATGTCCGTCCGTCCATCCCATCGTATGTCCGTCCGTCCGAAGTTTGTCGCGCTTTTCTCAGCTACTATGGGGCCAATTTATTTCAAATTTGGTATTTGACTTTATATATATGGGGAATATGTCCTATGATATCAACTTCCTGTTTGGCGGGATTTAGCCATTTTTCCCTTTATTGAACATAGTGAAAATTTTCGTCTCACTCTTCTCGGCTACTGCTGGGACGATTTATTTCAAATTCGTAATTTACTTTATATTTAGGGGGAATGTGTCGTAAACAATTTGGTCACTCTATAATATCATCTTCCTGCTTAGTGGGACTTAGCCATCTTCCCTTTATTGAACATAGTGAAAACTTTCGTCGCATTTTTCTTAGCTACTGCTGGGCCGATTCATTCAAATTTGGTATTTGACTTTATATATAGGGGGATTGCATCGTTGGCAAATTTGGTCACCTTAATTTATCAACTTCCTGTTTAGCGGGACTTGGCCATTTTCCTTTTTTTATGTGTAGAATAATACGAATGGGGGTATACCTATGAAAAAGAAAGGAAATGGGGTAAATGTCAAGGGGACAACATCCCATATCCAGGTTAAAACGACCAAAAACAAAACATGTCGGGGTCACCATATGGTCTTCAACACAGTGAGGGACCTCACACCATATAGTAAGCCCTTAATGGCCCCGAAAAGGTAAAAAAGTGAATAAATCAATGGAAACAAACCACATCCAATAACCCAAATATCAAGAAACTAAAATTTTATAAGAAGACAAGGACAAGCCAATGACTAACATATTCCAACATATTCTAGCACGACAACATCTGCATTCTCATGGTTATGATTTTTTACGGTTTAACTCGGAAAAATCTCCGATTTCTATCAGCATATTTCAAAATATCTTAACCCTCATTGTCTTAAAGGAATCGTCACTGAAAAACAAAGATGATTTTCAGCGTCATTATTATCTACGCATTTTCGAATCAAGTTCCGGGAAATAGCCATTTGCCTTGTTCCTCGGTCCGTTCGTCCGTCCGTCACATTTTCGACTTGCGACGCGGATCCTTCTCATTCATCGAATTAAGGGGGTTAATTTTATTATACTATAAGCTTTCGGCATCGACAAGATACTCTGCTTGCTTCCGTAAAATTAGCTTTGAGATCTAGTGACCTGAAAATTTTACACACAAACTGGCCTCTCACTTATACTTCCGATGTCTACTGAAATACAGATAAATCTTGACCAAACCATTCGGGAACTTTTGAGTTTTGATTTTTCTTCTGTAGTGCGACAGTGTCGTACCAGCAGACTAGGCTTCTTGAGCTAGCCGGCAGTTTAGCGGCGAGCACCATTTGACCCAATTTTCAAAATTACGCATTGTCATTTTCCCCCTTTCAAAAGTCATGAAGTTAGTGGTCTACCAGTATTGGGTTTTATTGGTATGTTCATTATACTATATAGAAATGGGACAGATAAAGGGGATATATGGGTACCCATAAACCGGTTTAACACGACCGCTGGCTTTTGCTAGTGCCGGTACTAAGTCTGGCTGTCCCGAGTTCCTATCATTGTTTGCGTTTGTCTTTTGTCTCGTTTGTGTTTTTTCTATGTAGTTCCCTTGCAGATTGTGGCATGTGATTGTAATTTTCAGACATTGTAGATGTTTTCTATTATCCCCTTTTTCCATTTTAAATTATGATTCCGGATGCAGCTTTGGCAAATTTCATGAAAATGTCAAAGACTAATAATTTTTTATATTTTAGCATATAATCTTATATTTTAGCAATTGCTGGTATCCGTAAAAAATTCTAGACACTATGAATTCACAAAATATGATTCATATTGTGGTTAATTTCCTGAGGCTCTCAAAGACTTTTAGCCTTCGGAATTTTTTTAGAAACCATCTTTTTTATTAACAATTTTATATATTTTTTAAATTTTTTTCAGTTTAAATAAACATGTTCAACAATTGGAAATATTTAACTCAAATTTTGGTAAAATCCTCAAATTTTCATCATTCAGACCATTAGTCTGCTGGAATTCTGTTTGAATGTGTTTCATTCAGAAGAAACATATTAAATAATTGTATTTCAAAAATAGTCATTCCAAATTTTTGACAAATTCCTGAAATTCTCAAACACCACTAATTTTTGAAATTATTCCTAGCAAGTATTTTATAAGAATGTATTACAAGAAATATACTCAATAGTATTGATTCTAATTTTCAACTAAGGCAAAGTTTCTTAAATTCGCAAAGACAACTCATTTTTGAGAATTCTACCTAGGAACCACACATATTAAATTAGAAGAAGCATATTCACTCTTTGGATTTAAACATATTTGATTCCAATTTTGATAAAATTCCTGAAATTGTCAAACTAAAATTTGAATTTTATTTAACAATTTTACATTGAATTGGATTTTTTTTTAGTAAAAACAATCATTACTTGTTATCCAAAAATGAATGATTCTAATTTGGCAAATTACCTGAAGTTGTTAAAGAGAATTGTAATTATACAATTCTACTTAACAACTATATATCCTTGAATTCCTTTTAGTGAAAAATACAATAATGACTATCGAAAAAATTGTTTTTCAAAATCTTTAAAGATACACCAAAGATCTTTAAGATCTGTTTTCTTAGTCAAGAGTGTGTGATTCACTGTCGTTTCCGACATTCACAGCTCGAGTTATTTCTATATCCACTGTTATTTAATTTTGTGTTTATATATAGGTATTAGGAACTGTGGCTATCGATTCCCAGAAGCAGTTTGAATAACTACCTTAATAACGAATATACTGTGAATTCAGTTTCTGATTATGACCATTTCGAAAACTTATATTTCTTCAGTGCAGATTAAATCAAAACATTTGGAAGATCATAAGCTGAAAGTAAGTAGAACAGAACCGTCAGTCTAAAACGAACAATGTTATAGAGTAACAAATAATCAAGATGGTCAAAGTGAAAAGCAAAAATCAGTCTACGACAGATTTTGAAAGAAAAAATACTCCTTAGTTTTAAACAAAAGTAAGATATTGTAATTTTCAAAATAAAACCGGTTTTTCGGACAGCACCAAAGCACTTTATTTCTTGGAAATGAATACCTTGTACCTCAATGAACACCTTCGGGAAAAGTATAAAAAAAATTGTCTAGACATATTTCATGTGTTTTGTGATCAAATGTGAAGATATCTGGTGACTTCAAGATGAAGAACTACAAGATAACAGTAGTTGTTCAATTGATTTGGTTATGAAGATACTTTATCTCATGTGCATTTACTCCATATCTTTCCATTTATTATTTGACAAAGAATAAACAATTTTTGGATAACTGCGAACAAATGGATTTCCAAATTCCCGACAAGGTGAAACATTTGTGGAACCAATAGTGATCGTATGTAAAAGGCCAATCAATAAAATCAGATTCGCTCAATACTTTTTAAAAAAGAATATAAAAAAATCTTAAGATCTGAATACAGCGCCCGAGTCGGTGTTCAAAGGGAGACCTGTTAGTAAGAAACATAAACAAACTCTATCATTTTTTGGCTGTGGAGGAGGCGGAAGTACTAGCAAATTTCTGTAGCAGTGTTTTTGGAACGAACCAGATGGAACCCCCAAGGGCTAAAAGATGTTTTACTTGAATTACCTTGCAGTATCTAAATTTTGGTAAATTTTGTTGAAAACTAAGGAGTATATCCCTCATGCAAAGCTCTGTCCTTAGCTGATTTTGGCCTAATTTTAGAATCTTATTGGTTATTTGTTCTCTATCAGTTTTTCAACATCTTTGATTTTATGGTCTTGCAAACATTTAGATTTTATATGCACTGACGAGACAAAAGTTTTCGAAATGCGCATATGCAGAACCTAAATTCGCAGTATCTTCGGTATTTAGTTACTTGTTATCTCTGGGTAGATGCCTCTGCTGGTTGACTGTAGGTCTCCTGGGTATTCACCAGCCCAGTAATCAGTACTTCGGAGTTGACACGAAAGCCGACTCTACTTTGAACCTTGCAATATCTAGATTTTTGTAAATTTTGTTGAAAAAGAAGGAGTATCTCCTTGATACAAAGCTCTGTCCTTAGCTAAATTGGCCTTAATTTAGATTCTTATTGGATCAGTTTTTAAACATCTTTGATTTTATGGTCTTCCAAACATTAAGATTTTATCTGCACTGAAAAGACATAAGTTGTCGAAATGCGCAAATGCAGAACCTATATTTTCAATATAAAAGAATTGAAACAAAAGAAGTCCATAAATTGTTGCTCGAAATTAACCCAATTAAGTCAGCAGGGCCAGGTGAATTGCATCCCAAATCTCTCCAAGAACTAAGCAATACACTAAGCAACCGCTAGAAATAATAATATTTGAAGAGTCAATGCAGTAGGTCATAGTACCAAAGGTATGGCAACTTGTTAATATAGTTGCAAAAGTGAAGAAAGGGAGTAAGCAAGAACTTTGTAAATATATGCCAGTGGGCTTAACTAGTATGGTTTGCAAGTTTATGGAAAAATTAGTGGGGAACCAAATGATTAATAGTAAACTATTTTGTCAGGAATTTATTTTTAAGTAAAAAGCAATTTAGATTCATCTCTGGAATATCTAAGACAAACACTACATATCCTCAATGTATTGGTTGAATGGACAGAACTATTGGACAACGGGAAACAATTAACTCAATTTATATGGACTTCACGAAAGCATTTGATAAGGTACCACACAGAAATCTTATAAAGAAAATGGAAAGCTATGGTATCAGTAAAGAGATAACTTTTTAGGTAAGAGACTTTTTGATACGAAACAGAGAGTAAAGGTAATTAGCCATACATTTAAAAAGATCATATATAATAAAAGCATGCCTGGCTGTGAAAAGCAGCTGCACAACTCTTTGAAGAAGACACACAATTAAAGAAAGGAATTACTAATCCAGCGGATATAGATAGCCTACAATCAGATTTTCACAACCTTCAAAACATGGTCGGATACATGGTTATTAAAGATTCATTAAAAAATGCTCAGCCGTATCAGTTAACAACAAGATATCAACCGAAATTATTAACCATACATATCATTTATATGACAATGAACGTAACCAGGTAAAGTTGGAAAAAAAGTCATCGGGTTGATAGTAGACCGAATGGTTTTTTTACATACTTTTTTCAAAGCATATACAGACCAAAGGGAATATATGAATCTAACACCGGTGAAAAGGCAAGATCAAGAAATCTCAGACACCCAAGGGTAAGATTTCAATATTTCTCTGACGAGGCTTGCCGAGTCAGAGAACCATTGAAATCTTACCCGAGGGTGTCTGAGATTTCTAAATCTTGCATTTTCAACGGTGTTTGATTTATTTTCTCACTTTTGTAATCACGAACTACGATTTATTTACCACAAAGCCGTACTTGACATCCGACGTTCCTAAGCGACGTCAATGACGTCTGAATACGTTGCTTGGTAATTTCTGTCTTGTACCGGGGGGTACAAGACAAGGAAATCTCACACTGCTAAAAATAGGAACTGTTCTGTCTCAAAAGTGAGAATAAAACTAACTATCGCAGATATACTATGATCTTGTTTGGTCATTCTACTCTATTTCAAAGACAATCAAGATGTTCAAAGATATTTTAAGATCAAATACGATCTTCTAGTTAATTGCTTCCAACAACGATCAAGACGAACTAAGTTTTTTTTAAGATGAAACAAGATTTCAATTTTGTCTTGTTTGATCGAGACAAACTTAACACATCATGATCGCCCTTGAAAGAAGTGATGTTGTTTGATATTGATATACTGAACAGGTTTTTGGTCGTCCTTGGAAGCATTTTTTCTTTGAATTTGACTGAATATCTAACACTGTCTTTACAAAGTTGTGTTAAGCCTATCAAGATCGTGATAAGATCAAAATGGCAAAACAAAGATCATAACATATCTGTCATTGTAATAGTATTATGGACAAATAAGAAGATTTTTTTCTTTCTTAGTCGGAACAAGCTTGAAATATCTTTTTCAAGACCTGGTAAGAACCCATCTTGAATATGCAGCTGCAGTGTGGAGCTCTTTTTTGTCAGACATAGAATGCATTGAATATATCCAAAGCATGCATCGATACTTATCTCTTCCTTAAAGGGAAGGAAACGACAAGTGACGTTATTTTGTCAGAAATATTTTATTGAACGTTATCCATACATCTAATTTCAAAAATAAAATGTTCTTATGACCAATCAGAAATGTTTATAATAATTGTGCATTTTTAGCTCTAAATTTGACGTTTCTTAAGTATTTCGGTTGAAAAAAAGCAGAACACATTGATTATTATATACTTCAATTACTTTTCTACCCGGCTACACAGGGTGCTTCAAAGATGACAGCAACAGACATCTAAAGCACAGAATTATGGGCAGTTTTGATACTCTAGCAAAATGCAAAAATAAATTTCATGGGATATAAATATTCAGGACTGCAGGTATACACAAATGTTTTTTAATAATTTTTCATATGTAATCTGATCTGTTCAAAAATCTTGGCATAATGAGGTGCCGTTGAAGTTAGAATCATATTTCGTTTCAGGTACAAACTCTGTTATATAAAATCTAGCAATGACCAGAGCAGTGAAGCTCTGAGTTTGTAAATGGTGAGAGAAGCATTTATATATAATAACATGCCAGTCTCCCGATTATCCCTAAAGTTAACCTGTGATTTCAGTATCGAGCGTGTGATTGTCTGTTCAATAAAGAAATGGGTTTTAAGCTTAGTTTTCTATAATAAACAAGGAAGGATATTGAGTTAATTCACAGAAGACAATGTCTCTAAAAATTCATGGTAGAACCAGGCAAAGAAACAACACTTTTATTGCTGTCCTTCACCTCGAAGTTACCATGAGGCCTTCAACAATGAGCTTTGCTCATACCTTAAAGTAAGTTCTTGGCGGCCCTTCGCATAGGTTTGAGCGAAATTCTTTGCTAATTGTCGATCAACGCTACATCCATGTCTTTTTCTGGTCATAGATGCGGGATCGTCAACGAACAAAAATTAAACTGACAAAGTTTTCTTACAATCACTGTCATCCGTTGCCCGACAAAAGCACTAGTGTCTTAAGCTAGTGGACGATTATATCATATATACAAGTTCCCTAGGGTATTCACCAGCCCAGAAGCCGGTACTTCGGTGCTGACACGAAAGCCGATTCTATTTGGAACCTTGCAAGATCTAACATTTTGTGAATTTTGTTCAAACTAAGGAGTATTTCCCTCATGCAAAGCTCTGTTCTTAGCTGATTTTGGCTTTACATTTAGATCATATTGGCTATTTGTTCGTCTATCAGTTTTTAAACATCTTTGTGAACTTTCTCTTTCTCTGCAGCAATATACCTGCATCTCCAGCATATGGAGTATATATTTCACAATTAGTTCGTTACTGTAGAGCGTGCAGTACATACAGTGACTTTGTGGAAAGAGCAAAAGCACTGTCACAAAAACTGCTGAGTCAGGGATATGTTCAGCCTTTGTTACTTTCGTCCCTCCAGAAATTCTATGGCCGTCACCACGACATCATAGATAGATATGAAATGTCAGTATCACAAATAAAAACTGACATTTTCAGCTAGATTCGCGTCTTTCCGGATTTGACATTACAGGTTTTGACTTTACCCTGGATTGACCCACTGACAGTGTGACGGCTGCTGTGCACAGAGCAGGACATGCTTACCCTTCCGGAGCACATGATGTCACTTTTGTTTATTGAGAGTTCACACTGTTAGTGCTTTAGTTTTTTGTGTTGTATATGTAATGTTCGTGTGTTTTGTGGGCATGTGGTGTCTTTGGTATTCCGTCTTTTGGTGTTCTTGTATTTGCCTTGTCTCTGGACTTTGATTTGTGTAATCTTGTGCTTTATTCGTTGGGTATTCTACTGCCGTTGCTTTGAGTAATTGTCCTTCCAATTGTTTAGATTTTATCTGCACTGAAGAGACATAAGTTGCCGAAATGCGCATATGCAGAAAATAAATTATCAGTAACTTCAGTATTTTGTTATATACAAAACGGGGCATTCATCAAGTCGAATGTGAGACAACTTGGCAATATTTAAAAGTGAGATATGGGAACTATAAACAGATGGTCAGAATATCTTTAGGAAATTACAAAAATAATAAATGCTAAAATTTGAAAGTATGATAGTATATCCAAATGAGAAATTCTCTCGCGAACAAGTGCATCATAACTGAAATAAATAAAGAGCATACATCTCTCTGATGCGGAATCTCTTACTGAAGGAGAGACAAACTTCAGTCTTAAATAATGAAAGCATATGGATATTCTTTAGACGATGTTTCATACAGTTTTCCCGTACGTGGGATTCCTGGCTCGGTAAACAGACGAACGGATGGTCAAGGGCAAGGCATTTCGTTAGGAGGCACGAAAACCTAAATGACCTGGATCTAATGAACAAAGTGATGTCGAAATGATAATGCTATCACTCTGATCCTTGTTATTGCAATAGGCTGGAAATCAATGTTTCTGTGGAAGTATTCTTTGGCTTAAAGCATATCTTTAAGTATCGGAAACCAAGTGTAGCGAAAGCAACAGAAAATGTGGAGGAGACTATCATAATTCAATTTCAAAGGTACTTTAGATTTTCGAGATAAATATTGAAGGAATCGAAAATACCATCAAATGAGACATTTTGCTGCAAAAAGCTTCGCTCGTTTAAAGGTATTGATATTGATTGATTGATTGATTGATTGATTAGTCTTTTTTACGTCCAGTGAGTAATATTGCAGATATATATGGGCGAGAAAGGTTATTCAATTAAAAAGATATAAATAAAAGAAGACATAAATAAATACAGAAGGGACAACCAGGGCAACGAGTTTTGATATTTCCAATGGTGGGAAAGGGGAGAAATGGGCAGGAGCAAGAAATTTAGCCTTCTATACCACCTCAGGGGTACTCTGCTAGGAAAAATATAGATCTTTATACTGCATAAAGCGTAGTGTTTCTCCATACAGTTCTTTTACAATGGTTCGCGGCCAGGCTTTCCGTATTATGACAAGACTGCCCCGCATATACAGGGCATTCCCCTATCCACAATCTGGGGACGCTCCCAGCAGCTTTGCAGACGGAGCCCATTAAAACCTAATCAGGTGTGGGGTGATATTCATTGTAAATGTAATATGTGAGGTTTAAATATACATTATAGAATTCTATGCCTGAAATATTCACATCAAAATTTATTAATTTATTTTATTATACTCTGAATTGATTTATGATGTCCCAGGATTTATTATAAACAGAAGGTATTCATTAAATAACATATATCATTAATAATGTTACATATTCCGAACAGTATTTGGTTCGTTTAGGGATTTTGGTATATCTATTTATAGTATGAAACCAAGAATAGACTTGGATAGTATACCGAAAGATGAAAATCAAGGAACGTTTCGAAAACATAAAGCCATTCTTATATCAACGACGCTAATAATTGTCTTACCCGATAACTAAGCCTCCATGGTGACTTCAAGATGAAGAACAACAATAAAAGCGTTGTTCCATTGCTGTGTTTTACCATGTATTTGTAGAGATTTTGTCTCATTTGCATTTACTCCATATCCCTTCATTGTTAATCCAGGAAAAGAAAGGAAATGGAAGTCAGAATGAAGTCCCTATATGGTTTGTAACGACTGGCATACAAAAGACCTCAAAAGACGAGAAAAGTAAACATTTCATAATTACATTTAAGCATTAGTTCAAACTCTAAATACGTGGAATAATATCATAGGCATGATAGGGGCCGTTTTATAGATGTACTAGTAAAAATAGTTTGATGATGGTTTTGTAGCAAAGTAATTTTCCTCAGCAGACTTTCAAATTAAATCTTGTCAGATTCTTTCTGTCCCAAGATACCGTTGAATTTTCCAAAACAGTTGCATCGAATCAATAAATTCATACAATTGTAATAGGGTCTGTAAGTCTCGTCATGTGACTCACGAGAATCCACGATAAACAGGCAATTCGAAAACGTTTCTCGCCAAAACATGACGTCTGAAGATTATGAAGTTCAAATTTTTGTTTGAAACTTTATATATTTTTCTTTAAAATGTAACTTCCAGGTACAATTTTTGATCCCGGGAGTTCCAAAATTGTACGAGACTTACAGGCCCTATTAAATGATCATAATCGGTAGATTATCTCCCTTGCACCAAGTCAGCTGTAAATGGTCAAGGCCAAAGATAACTCTAGTAAATAACAAAATACCGAAGTTATCATAGGATTAGACACTCATTGTTAGGAAATTATCTATGTAAAAACTCCGGCAACTCACTCACAAACTGGATAAAGTCCGAAGGACTTTATGTAAAGTTTGTGAGTGAGCTGCCGGAGTTTATACATACATAATTTCCTAGAAATCAGTGTTTAATCCTTATAATTCTAAGTTTGTATGTTGAAAATTGCGTTATCCGTGTAAATGACGTCTTGATTGCTGCACTATATTTTTTCGCAGCGGATAAATGGGCAAACGGAAATATCGAAAAATATTTCCGTTTGCTATTCATGACGGTGACCAATGAAAATGAACGTTACAATTACATTTGGAATTATTGTGAATTTAATTTCTGCATTTGCGTATTTCGACAACTTATGTCTCTTCAGTGCAGATCAAATCAAAACGTTTGGAAATCCGTAAACCGAATGTGTAAAAGCTGAGAGATAAACAAATCACTAATATGATCTAAAAGGAAAGCTAAAAGCAGCTAAGGACAGAGCTACACAGAATGGAGATACTCCTAAAATATTTAGATACTGCAATTTTTCTAATAAAATTGGTTTTCAGGCAAGCACCGAACTACTGGATTGGTGAATACCCTCAAGGACTTTCTCCGTATCCGATTCTCTTCTGTGTGATGAAGTGATAATAAATACTGGGTTATTCGGGTTAGGTCAAAAAAAGGGGGGATAATATCACTTCCAATATCAGTTGAGAGTTTCTGATTTTTTATACCATATCAGACGTTTCGGTCATTGGCCTTCATCAGCTCTCACTTTGTTCCACTATTCTACATGGTTATTCAGAATGATGAATACGACTTCAAATTTGTTTTCAGCATGCATCTGACAATATTCTATTAAGGAAGAGATGTTCTTTCCAATAATATTTTTGAAAATACTTAAATGTCAAGCTTTGAGCTAGACTACCGTACCGAGTTTAAAACAAATTTGTCACACAAATTCATTTCAAAGGGTTATGTTAACCTGTCAAAGTTTTCATTTGTTCATTTCTGTATATGTGTATGTCTCAGTTTTTCTTCTCTGTGCCGTGCTCATGTTAACTAAGTCTATGTTTCTTTGTTTTGTTTTGTTTTGTTTTGTTTTTTTTTGTTTTTTTTTTTTTTNGGGGGGGGGGGGTTCGATGTTGCCATTGTCCTTGGATTGTTCGTTTTAGACTGACGGTTCGGTTCTCACTTACTTTAAAACTCATAACTTTGAAACAATGCCGGGCCAATTCTTTTATTGTCAATGTCAACTGACGAATTTTAAAATGAGAAAAAAGATATTCAAGTAACCTTTGAGACAAGGCACATGACCTTAAAATCAATTCAAGGTTATTACATGTTGAAATGATCCTTAGGTGTATGCAGTTTGCGCCTTTCATGAAAACTAGGTCTGTGAAATGACACAATAAGCATTACTTTGTCGCAAATTTGCAGTGATAAAAATGAATTTCTTGACATATTCAGTACCATCGTTCTGCCTTCATATTTATGAAAAGTATAAAAATTGTTTTGAAGATGGTCAATAATGCTCCATGTACTAGATTCTTAAGCTTCACAAAAATTCCCATCGTTTTATTTCGGCATGTAGTAAGTATTATGCTACCAATTTATCCATCCATTTAACTAGTTCACTTACTAGTATAAAGGAGTTGGTTATTGAATACTGTCAAAACTTCAGTGATAATTACTTTTGAAGTGTTTTAAATAATTCTCTTGCAGTTTTAGACAAACTTCAATCAATTCAAATACCAGTCTCATCCATCGACAGTTATGATTTTTCCACACTTTATACAACCCTTCCACATTATTAAATCCGAATTGGGACAACTTATTAAATGGTCTTTTAAATTTTCTGGTCTACCATTTATTTATTCTAACAAAAGCAAGGATTCTTTCTAATATCACTTACAATAATAATTTTTCCCGGACATGTTATGATTGCTGGACAACATTTTAGTTCGTTTTGGCAACAATATTTATCAACAGGTAATACGTATTCTCATGGGTACAAATTGTGCATCTCTCATGAGAGATCTTTTTCTGTTCTGTTACGAATGAAACTTTTTGGAAAAACTTCAAAACGGAACCATACAAAAAAAGTACTTTCTATTAGCAGGTACATTTGTATATTGACGATATCCTTACTATTAACATTCCCCAGTTTTTAGATTATGTAGACATAATTTACTTACAAGAACTGAAATGAAATAAACCTAATGATGATTCCAAATACTGTCCTTCTCTGGATCTAACTATCATTATTGACTCTGGTAAATATATGATAAAATGGATGATTTTGATTCCACTATTACTAACTTCCCTTCTCTTGACGGCGACATTCCCCTCGCTCCATCCTACGGTGAATATATTTCTCAACTAGTACGATTTGCACGCGTTTGCTGCACATTTAACAATTTTAATGAACGTAACCTTACTATCACAGCTAAACTTTAACAACAGGGTTTCAGTTTTCATAAGTTGTTGAATACATAACCGATATGAACATTTGATGTCTAAATCTTGCGCTACTCGAAAACAGCTTATTACTTAGGGCATTTCTTATCCTCGTTTTTATGGAAATATCGTTAAGAAATGCCAGAAACTGATAAAAAATCCAGAAAAATTTCGACATAACTTACATTTTTTACGTAATAGGGAATATCGACAAGATATTCTGCTTGTTAAATTAATAGCTTCGAGATCTAGTGACCTGAAAATTTTACACACATAATGGCCTCTCACTGATGCTGCCGGTTTCTACTGAAATATATGATGGTTCTTGACCGAACCCTTCGGCAATTTTTCTTCCGTAGTTCGACAGTGTTTAAGCAGCAGTCTAGGCTCCTTGGGCTAGCCGGCAGATTCGCGTAGAGCACCCCTTGACCCATCTTTGAAAATTACTAATTGTCATTTTCTCTCCTTTCAAAATTGGGGTCATGGAGCTAGTGATCTACCTGTATTTGTTTTTATTCGTATGTTTATTATGCTATAGGGAAACGGGGCAGATATAGGGGATGTTTGGGTACTCATAAACCGGTTTAACACTGCCGCTTTTTCATCGTGTTGATTAAAAATAATTAAAAAAAATACCGAAGTTGCATAAAAACTAACTAAGTAGATAATCCTGACTTTCCCTTTTCCATTCGTATGCAAGAGATAGTGCTGATTTCATCTTTTTTTTTATTATGTTGGCAATTATACCAGGACAGTCTTGATTCTCCTTTTTAGCTCCCTTTTGCTATGCAAGTATGAGTTTTTGCCATTACTTTGCGTCCGACGTCCGTTGTCTGTCCGTCCGTTCACCGTAAACATTTGCTTCAAAGAACTCCTGGAGACCCACTGAATGCATTTGAACCAAACTATACTTGGTTCATAAATACAATGCAACCTGTAAACATCTAACCAAGGCTGGTATTTCACATCCCTTATTTTACGGTAATGTTTTACATAAGAGTAAAAAATACTTAAACTCGCCTAACAAACTTATAAAACCTTTAAATCGTCTAATTCATAAGGGTTATAATTACGGTATTGTCGTCAAGTCATTACGCAATTAACATTGATTTTTGTGATAGGGTCTTTCCATTTTAACCAAACACATTCTAAATTTCTAAAATCAGTATCGCGTGGACACGGATTATGTATTCCGGTATATACATGAAATCATTATGCAAAACTCCTCACAGGAAGGGATCTTGATGGAAGCTGTATACTGAGGGTACATAACTTAATTTGTCATTTGGTAATGGGTCTGGAGCATGTCAGTTAATTGCTAGTAGTCTTTTGTGATTTCATGTATATGTCCGTATTTTTAGTTCTTTCAGTTTAATTTTTCACAATTGACTCAGTCCTGTTGCTAACTGAATTTTACTGTTGTTACTATTGTTTTTTTTTTATTTATCACATTGGCCAGGTGGAAGGTTTGGGCCCAAAAAACCTAGTTTAACCCCGCCGCAGCAGGTTTGCGCCTGTCCTAAGTCAGGAAATTTATTAAGCCTTTGTGTGTCTTGTCTGTTTTCTAGTTAGTTCACTTTATGTCTATGGGAGTCTAGGATGATGTTTATTTCGCTGAATTTGATTACTCTTTAATCAGGGGCCAACTCCGACCTGCCGTTGGGTGTGGGGTTTCCTCGCCGTTCATTGAAGATCTTATGGTGGCTTTGAGTTGTTATTACTCCCCTTTGGGTCGTTGTCTCTTTGACACATTTCCCGTTTCCCTTCTTTTTCTTATGAACGATGCTAATGAGGTTTTGACCAAGTGTTGGTTCTTTGGTGTCGATCAGTCATCAAATGTGACTTATTTTAACATTTGACCATATGGGAAAATGCATATTAAGATCTTCAAAAGAGAACTGCTGAATGGATTAAAACCAAACATGGCATGAGAAAACTGTTAAGATACTGACCAAGTGTTGTTATTTTAGTGCTGATCCGTCATCCAATATGGCCCCCAGTGGTAAACTTAGTTTAACATTAGACCTTATTGGAAATGTATAACTAGAGGCTCAGACACTGAGCCTGTATTGCTCCCCTGACAAAATGCTGAACAGTTAAGTTTGGTTGAATTTGCTTCAGCGGTTTCTGAGGAGAAGAGGAAAATGTAAATTTTCCCATGGGGTCCAAGGTTAAACCTTAGATCCGCGCTGGAAGCCATGTTTTTTATTAGATCGGAACGAAATGAGCAATCTTTGTTAAGGACCTTTAGTACATCATTCCTGTAAAGTTTGGTTGCATTTGCTTCAGTGGTTTCAGAGGGGAAGAAGAAAATGTGAATTCTCCCATAGGGTCCAATGTAAAACCTAAGTTCCGCGCTGGGGGCCATGTATTTTATCGGATCGGAAGGAAATGAGCAATCTTTGTAAAGGACCTTACATACATTTATTCCTGTAAAGTTTGGTTGAATTTGCTTCAGTTGTTTCAGAGGAGAAGATGAAAATGTAAATTTCCCATAGGGCAAATGTTGAATTAACTTCCGTGCTGGCAGCCATGTTTTTTATCAGATCAGAACGAAATGAGCAATCTTTTTTCAGGACCATCAGTACATCAGTCCTGTAAAGTTCGGTTGAATTTGCTTCAGCGGTTTCAGAGGAGAAGAAGAAAATGTGAATGTTTCCATAGGGTCCAATGTTAAACCTAAGTTCTGCGCAGGCTGCCATGTTTTTATCAGATCGGAAAGAAATGAGCAATCTTTGTAAAACACCTTCCATACATCATTCCTGTAAAGTTTGATTGAATTTGCTTCAGTGGTCTCAGAGGAGCAGATGAAAATGTGAATTTCCCAAAGGGCCAATGTTAAACTATGTTCCATGCTGGCGGCCATGTTTTTTATCGGATCGGAAAGAAATGAGCAATCTTTGTTAAGGACCTTTAGTACATCATTTCTGTAAAGTTTGGTTGCATTTGCTTCAGTGGTTTCAAAGGAGAAGAAGAAAATGTGAATTTTCCCATAGGGTCCAATGTTAAACCATGTTCCGTGCTGGCGGCTATGTTTTTTGTCGGATCGGAAGGAAATGAGCAATCATTGTTAAGGACCTCTAGTACATCATTCCTGTAAAGTTTGGTTGAATTTGCTTCAGTGGTTTAAGAGTAGAAGATGAAAATGTGATTTTTCCCATAGGGTCTAATGTTAAACCTAAGTTCCGCGCTGGCGGCCATGTTTTTTGTCGGATCGGAATGAAATGAGCAATCTTTGTAAAGGACCTTCCATACATAATTCCTGTAAAGTTTGGTTAGATTTGCTTCAGTAGTTTCAGAGGAAAAGATGAAAATGTGAAAAGTTTAACGGACGGACGACGGACGCCAAGTGATGGCAATAGCTCACACTAACCCTTTGGGTCAGGTGAGCTAAAAAGACCTTCATCCAGAGAAATGTTGAATGGATTTGAACTAAACTTGGCATGAACGGTGCTTAATAGGTGCCGACTAAGTGTTGAAAATTAGGTGCCGATTCCTCATCCAACATGGCGCCAGTTCAGGTCTTAATTTGTAATATTGGACCGTATAAGAAATGCACACAAAGATCTTTTAGATAACCACTCAAATGGATTTAGACCAAACACACACAAATAATGCTTATGCGTTGCCGACATGGCGCGAATGTGCCGACCAAGTGTCGTGACTTTGGTGCCGATCCTTCATCAAACAGAACTCAGTTTGTAAAATTGGTCCCTATTAGAAATCCATACAAACTACAGTTTGGATTTGAACCAAACATGCTATGGTTTATAATCATAAGATGCTATGCAGATCCGTCATCAAACATGACCACCAAATTGAAAACTTTGTTTGACATTTGAACCCTATGGAAAATACAAAGATCATCTTCTAGATAACAGCTAAATAGATGTAAATGGAATATAGCATGAAAATTACTAATTAGTTGGTGATCATGATTGCAGTCAGTAGGAAGACAAAGTTAAATGTTGGACAATATGGCAAAAAGTTTCTTTACACAGAAAATAAACCCTTTACCATGGAAGTTTTATTTGACTAAATGTATCGATCATGGTCGAGGTTAGCGATATAGGTTCTTGAGAGCCTCTTATTCTATTTTTGGTAATATTGGTAAAAGTCCCTTTTTTTCATTGTGTTCATTGTGACAGTAAGTAGCTGTTCCTGTTTTGTCTCACCTGAAAGGAGTGCATTTTAATCAGCACTTAAGAGACATAAGTTGTTGAAATGCGCATATGCAGAAACTAAATTCAAAGTCACTTCGGTATTTTAGTATTTGATTAGGTAGTGAATAAAAAAATACTGCTTCAGTTCAGTGTAGAAACATCCAAGTATTTCGACTTGTTAGCAAATCGACAGAAAGTATTTGTCTACAATGCAAGAACGTCTTCAACTCTTAAAATGTCCTTGTCCTACAAATACTTAAAATGTCTACTAATCCATTATGGACATTTCCCGAGAGAACCGTTTTCCTGTAGCGTTGACTTGTGTGTACAGTTCACGAGTCGACACACCTGGGCACTATTCGCTCCAGACATCACAACCGGAAAACGGTTCCCGAGGCAGAAGTCAATATTTAATATTATAGAAAAGACAAAACTGCAAGAGGCAAAAATATAGTTAAGCGAAAGTATCCCGCCGTCAAATTTAACAATGTTTAACAAATAACTTTATAAAAATATGTTTGTGAAGTGGTCACAAATAAATAATAAAACTTCAAGGGAGGTGCAAAAGGCCTAAAACTGTTACTTGATTATGAATATGTGCACATTAATCGAAACTTACTAAACATTATTTGATAGTATACGTTAATCACGCAACTGCCTCGTTATATTATATGTATAAAAATGCAATAACTTTCCTTGTCGATATACGAGCATTTCCAAACTTCACTATGAATGCAGGCGTTTTTGTTGCAATCCTGATGGCATCTAGCATCCAACTGCTGACTTTATGTTCAGGTCAAAATCAACTTTTCACAATTACAGCAAATGAAAAGAGAAGACTGTCATTGTGGGGAATTCTTTTGCAAGACGACATCAAAAACCTATATTTGAGCCTGGCATGCAATAATAGTGGACGTTTGATTCCTGTCGAAACAAATTTGAAAAATTTAAAGGGAGGTGCAAAAGGCCTAAAACTGTTACTTGATGGTGACGAAGGTAAATTTTGAATATTTTTTATGTGATTTTGAGTCATAATTAATTGGTTAATGATCACACATTAGTTAAAAAAGTACTTGTAGAAATGACTTGTCGAAGAGTGGGAACTTCAAAGTGAAGTATCACTAAGTAATAAGTTTAAGTATGTTTCGCAGCAATTAATTTAATTTAAGTTCTTCGTAAGCAACGGAGTGGTCGAGATGTACTGAGCGCACGGTGTGAAGGCATTTGAACCCCCTTTTCTAACGAAGCACTTTATTTCAATTACATTCTCTGAAATATATATTACCTGACTTTAAGACCGTCAAAATAAGCAAAATAAGAATATATAAAATATATATGTCATAATTATCTCTCCTTTAAAATAGAATTATCCTCTACTGATGATTTTTATAATGGCTAAATGTATTAATTGGTTGATTTGTATTTTTGTTCTAATTACAGAATTTTTTTTACATTTATTTTGTATTAGATTTTGTACAAACACCGACTACAAGGTATCAAAGTACCTAATTTATCGAATTGTTGCCAATCTAAATAATTTTTCTAACAACTTCTCGTAGTCGAGTTGATTTATCTTAGTCGTTTGACCGCCTTATTATTACAGGAAGGTTCTATCCTAACTAGGAGTGGGATAATGTTTCTACGTGAAACATGTCTTTAACGTCATATAATATTTAGATGACACATAACATAAGGTCAAATCAATCATACTTCATATGAATAAATGTGCATTAAAATAATTAGGTCACACATGACAGTTCAGATTAAATGATTCCGGGTTTAATTATTAATTAAACCACGTAACACTTTAATATTGAAGAATATATTTCCTCCGAACTTAATCCTCTAGTATAACGGAAAGTATGCAATTACTTATAAAGTGTTAAAATTGTTATAAAACTAAGTATATGAACACTTCTATAACACAAGATACAAAATGATTAATAATATTAGTAATAGTATTTAAAAATTGTTTAAATGGTAGCTTACGGAAATCCATAATNATTTATAAAAAAATTGGTATATATATGTGCCAATGATAATGTCAAACCGGACCCTGTTCGTGACCCTGAAATTTTGAAAATCATATCCTGTCAGTGACATTCAGTGTTGAAAAGTAACCCTGCTAATGACTTGATAATGATCGAGATGAAAGAGTTCGAAAATCATACCCCTGTCAATGACAATACATGGTTATCTTGTCAATGACTAAATGTTGTTTGGTCTCAAACATGGTGAACAATGATGTTTACAAGGATTGGAAAACGTAAAATATAAAATACATGTTATTTCCCACACTGGACAAAGATCCGAATTGTACAAATTATGAAAAGGGTAACCCTGTTCTTGACAGGGGTGAAAAAAGCAACCCTGATCATGACAGGACATGTATAAAAAACGACCCTGTTTTGCGGCACATATATACCACCATTTATAAAGGAAGTGCCCCCCCCCCGGGCACAAGATACAAAATGATTAATAATATTAGTAATAGTACTTAAAAATTGTTTAAATGGTAGCTTATGGAAATCCATAATCTCAAAATAGTACTCTTTATTGAGATATTGAAATCTTGTACAAAGGACATAGACCAAGTGCAATTTTCGGAATGAAGCTTCAGGAATATTGGGCTATAATTTGGTGAAAACAGTTAATGTCAATAGAACGCAAGGTACAATTTTCCTGTCAGACAAGTCTGGCTACGGAGCCGGTAAATACCTTATGTCCACCAGCAGAGGTATACAATGTCATGTAATTTATCTAAAATATTGTATAAAAAGGTGGTCCCTACTTCTGATATCAAATATGTTTATGACCAATGAGAAATGTAAATAAACATTATGCATTTATGTCTAAGAATCGATGTTAAGGTAGTAGACCTGGGGTAAGAGGAGATTACCCTCTTTAAACAGAAATTACTTGTTTTGATTGGATTTGGTATGAATAAAATAATTTATAATATTTTTTCATAAATAGAAATAAAATATCCATCTTATCATGAAAATACACTCTATGTAATAAATCACATCATAATGCCTGCATTAAAATTTCAAGGTTTTGAGTGGTATCTAAAAGATCTTGAAATAATTGAAATAAATGAAAGTCAGATATTTGGAAAGGGAGGTAATTCTTTAAACTTGATGTTCAGTATCAAGGAAAATTATGCCTTTTATGCAATTTTCCTAACATTGTGAAAAAATGGTACGGTGATTTTTTCTAAAATTTTGACACGAGTCGTATGTTTGGAAAATCTTTAATTTCTCAGTTTTTTGGTGAAAATTGAATTATAGGATTTCATTTAGAAGAAATTGAACAAAGCTCTGTTTTCAGCATTGTTTTGACAATGTAATTTCTTATGTATTGCAAATCAACACTTAATGCGTGCTTATGATATTGTGTGGAGTCCGTAAGAAGATTCCCCGTGCGAGAGATATATGCTCTCTATATTTTTCAGTTATTGTGAACTTATGCGTGAGAGAATTTCTCATATGGATATACTTTCAAATTTTGGCATTAATCTTTGTAATTTCCAAATCTAATCCTGACCACCTGTTTTAAGTGCCCACATCTCACTATTTTATAACGCCAAGTTTTCTTACATTCGACTTGATGAGTGCCCTGTGTTTGTCTATATCTTGTAATCGCCCACTAGCTTAAGACACTAGTGCTTTTGTCGGGCAAAG
>MJUU01022638.1:18900-54371 GCA_002080025.1 Modiolus philippinarum
TTAAGTTAAATGGTCAGTCCCTAAGTTGTCGAAATGCGCATATGCAGAATTCAAATTCACAGTAACTTGGGTGTTTAGTTATTTTTAACAAAACGTCACCCCATAAAATCTCCGTAAAACGTCATGAAATTATGTTTTTAAGAACATTCCTTGTCGCATGGGGTGGGCATAATTATGACGTAGAGCGGACAAAAAATAACTGGTGAATCTAAATTCGAGAACTCGTGTATGATATATTTATTGTTTATTATGTAACTAGGGTATTTTTGTATTTAGTACAATATTTCGTTTATCCTTGAATTAAGCTCTTCAGTACGTTCTTTCAGGAATAGAAGAGGGTTTTGTGCAAAATGAATTTTGATGTGGTTAGCTGAAGATTAAAGTCAAGTTTGTAAAATATGAAGAATAAGAATAACAAATTTGTGACATAGGCAAAGTATTTAATAAGGTCCGATACAAGTTCGAAATGTACATGACCTATCATTACGTTTGCTTGACAGTTATAAAGCATTTGAGAAATTAAATAGTGATATCGAAAAAAAACTCTGGTTCATCAAATGGCTAATAAAATTTAATCCAGGAAAATATTGAATTTAGAAATGATTAAGGAAGTCCGTGCAGTGAGCCATGTAGGTGTGATATTTTCGGAAGCCGGAAGTTTGAATGTTCAAATACTAATACTACTATGAAAAAAAAATCACGAAATTTAGATTTAAAAGGGGTAAACCTTGGTAAGCCTATTTTTTTCATATTTTTAATATGTCACATGTTTATGAATACTTTTAGCAATTTTCGACAATTTTTAGCGTTGCCTTTCGGTTAAGGGTTCATAAAGACGCTCCGATTCCTCATATTATTTGGTCCAACCTGTAACTGATGGAGTTGCAGGACCCTGTTTAGTATCCATAGAAACCCAAAAGTCGGGAAAAGTGAAATTATTGTTAGGGGATCGCTTTCATAAACGCCCCTTTCTTAAAGACCATCAGGAAAAATCTAAAGTTCTTTGCTTTCTTTTTTGTCCAAAGTGAAAGTCTAGTAATATGCCACACTACCAAAAAGAGAAAAAATTTTGGGGGTTTTGACACCAAGTTGAATGCAAAAATTGGAATTTTTGCCCCTAAGGAGGATCAGATTTCTATAGTCCCTACAGCAAATATCTACTAATAGGATACCCCTTTTGTCCAGAGCAAATCTACAGTTTTTGAGATAGAAAGTTCATATTTTGCAGATCATATATACATATATCAGAAGAATGCATGTTATGTATACTTTGTTTTTTGATTTCTCATAATTTATGCAAAAAATTGTCAGTTTTTGAACTCGGTAATTTTTAATAAAATATCTGCAAACAGGGTGCCTCATTTTGTGGAGCAAATCTCCTACAGTTTTTGAGATAGAAAGTTTATATTTTGCATTTGCAAATTTGCAAAATATATCAGACGTGGGAATGTTACTATGATTTTGAATTTTGGATACTTAATGCAAAAATTACCAGTTAGTGAAGCTGGTCATTTCTCTATCTAATATATGCCAACAGGGTGCCCCATTTGTCCAGAGCAAATCTCCTACAGTTTTAGAGATAGAAAAGTGTATTTTTTGCAGATCATTTGTACATATATCAGACGTGTGCATGTTACTTTGATTTTGAATTTTGATTATAAATGCAAAAATTACCAGTTGTTGAACTTAGTAATTATTATGTCAAAAACATCTGCCCACAGTCTGGAGCAGATATTGCCTAGAACATTTTTCTATAAACTTTCAAAAAAGACCACTTCACATTGCAGATTAAGAAAAAAGTGTACATTTCAGATATTCAGGGTTGACCTCTGTGTAAGATTTTTGTCCATAATTTCCTCTTATTTCATTGAAAATCCGGAAGGACGGCATCTTTTTCCATAATGTAGTGTTATTGCATAAAAATTGAGGATTTTTTTTCCGAGTAGAATTCTATTTTATACGAGCTTGTCAACAGATATACCCCCAATACTTTATTGTATTGCAAAACTAAAATTTCTGTAAAAAAGGGGATTTTTGTTGTCAATGGCGTCATGAAATTGAGTCATGTCTGCACTGGTGAAATATGGAAATTTTTTGTATGCTAAACAGGTTGCTATACAATAATAATGTTAAATTTCGTGCACATGTGTCGTGTAAAAAGCAAATAATCTCTTAAGTAATGAAATAATTTACCTGATAAACTAAACATTCAAGGTTCGAGGTTATATTGATTAAATACACGCATTCCAAGATACAGGTAAGTCATTTTTTACTATAAAAAAATGATATTAAAAAATTAAGTTTAATCAGTTTGTACTTCATTTCGTGGGTAATACGCGTTTACACCCGATTTTGTTCCTAGAAATATTTTGGCAAGCGAAAAAATTGCTACGTTGATTTACATTTTTTTTTATCTTAACTGAAGAGACATAAGTTGTCGAAATGACCATATGCGGAACTAAAATTGTATTATTATGTTCACATGTATATTGTTTTCAATTCTTTTAGAATATAATTGGGGTATATGAAAAAATATAAAAACTATTAACTATATGTTCGGGTTTTGGGGTTTTTGTTACTTTATTAACACTTGGTCGATATATTTGCTGGTTATAATTGTTAGGTCCCAAGGGTATAACTACTAGCCCAGTCGATCAGTTCACAATGACCCGAAAACCGGAATATAAAATTTTGAATTTTGGAATTTAGATTATCCCTCATTCAAAGCTCTTTGTACTTGAGTCCCTTTTGCCAATTTTGATTGCAAGTGTTTTTCTAATTTTTAGACAATTTTCGGTATTGACTCATCGCCTTCCAAATGTTTTTTTTTACTGCACTAAAAAACTTAAGTTTCAAAATAGCCATATTCACTATAGCCCTTTTCCAAAAGTGTTATCTTTTCTTGGATTTGAACTCTCCTATCAAATGGAGGTACAGACACTCTTCGCTTCCGGTTATCACTCGTATAAGGTTGGTTAACAATACACAACTTAAACCCTGAATATAATTCTAACAAAATTAGTGCAGTGTCACAGTAAACAATGACATGGAAATCTTAATATGAACAGTTTTATGAACTGTGTTCATGACGAGCAACACTCGCCTTGTTGGTTTGATAACTGGAACTGTTTATTGGTATTTAAATCAGACGTGGATTCAAGAAATTTGAAAAGGGAGGGTTCCGATCTAAAAGTTTTAGGAAATATCGAAAATTTTTGGGGTATTTCTTAGTAAAATATCAGGATATTTATTAAAAATACATGATTGCCCGAAAAAAAGGGTGGTTCCACCTTTGGATCCGCCAATGTTTAAATGCCGAAACAGAAGGGCGGACCAAATTATTTTTTGAAAAGGCCTATAATTTTGGTAATCGTATAAAAGTTTAGTTTATTAGAAACATACATATTAAAGATTTATACAATAAGAAATTGCAGATGAATGCCAAACAAACAAAGGGGTTTTTCGAACAAAAAAATCTATTGAAAGGATGGTGGAACATTTAAAGTCTGTCGGGATAGAATGAATCAGATATTCCAAATAATGAAAATGCGGTAGAGTACAGTCAATTGAAACTAAGGAAACATACCAATCGTAACTACTCGGCTATTTACTGGATATTTTTTAGTGTACCGGAAATGGCCGAGTAGCTACGATTGGGAAACATACAACAAACTAGTCTTCTTGATCTCTTGTCCTCAACACATAAACATAACTGAAGGGATAAGGAAACATTGGCGGAAGGTTAGCAAAAGTTTCATCATCAGTTTTTATATTGTTGATGTGGCTTGAAAACGTAATGCCGTGGAATAGTTTTTTGGAAGTATCAACATCGCCACACAAAACTGAAATATGATGTGCATAGAAGATGTACATATTGAAATTAAATACAGAAAAAAAACATTTTTAGTTAAGGGGACGACCATTTTATCCTGAAAGGAGGGGGCGCCAGACAGTTTTGAAATATTCTGACCTGGATGATAATTAAAATAATTATTCTGGCCCATACTTTTTTGAAAATAAATAAATATACTGGCTGTAAATTTCATAATATATGGTAAAAAGAAAAATTAATAATTTAAACCGTAAATTGTTGAAAAAATTTTTTGTCCCACAAATTTTCGAAAAAAGATATGCTGGCTCGACAAAATTTGCCAACCCCTTAGAATCAAATGGTCGTCCCCTCACAACGCAGCTAATACTAAGAGTATATGTATAAACACCTAGACACATGTTTACGAACTTAACGAAAAAATATAACTGTAAAAATATCACATTTTGACATGTATGTATCATTTATTTCTAGATAAAACAGATTTTTAAATTTGTTGCTACATTTGTATATGTAATGTCCGGTAAAGAGAAAGCTTTAATTGCTCTAGGGGCTACCACTGGTTTGACAATTGCAGCATGGAGGGCTTTATTTCCGTGGATCGGATATGATGTTCAACTTCTAAAAGTGTTAACGAAAAATGTAAAAGCAATTGAGACCGACATTGCAGCAGGCAGACTTTTTATTGAAAACTTTGAAGAAAACGTTAGACGTACTCCTAAAAAGTCGTTCATACTATTCGAAGAGAGATCATATACATTTGAGTTCGTTAACGAACAAGCATGCAGAGTGGCCAACATTGTATCAAGCTGGGGATTACAAAGGGGAGACGCTGTTGGTATATTTGCATACAATAGTCCAGAATATATATGGACATTTCTTGGTAAGTTCATGATATGTTCAACATGTACATATGACCAAATCAATATATTTGTCCTTTCTTGACTTTATACTGGCAGGGTCAACCGGTATGATGCGAGTGTATCGATGACTGACAATTCATTTGTAAAAAGAAGACACAATTTAGGTACAATACCACAAAAAGAGGAAGTCCTTCCGCCAAGTCGCATGTGAAATTTAGTACGTAATGAATGGAGTAAGGATAATTCAAAGTAATTTACTGCATTCTGTTTGAGAGCTGAACATTTTAGTACTGAAAAATATGACCTATTCATTGGTTGAACGGGAACGTGGATCTTGAAAGTTACTCCTATACTAGCTAACTTCTAGTGGAGTGCGTTTCCTTATGCTTTGAGAGTTGCCCTCAAATTTTGTGTGGAGGCACATTATCAATCTAATCACTTAGGAAAAGGGATTTGCCGATGCTTTGGAAATGACCAATTTAACAAAGTCAAATAGGGCAAAATCAATAGTGGTAAGACGTATCGACACTACACCGGTACATTGCATCGTTATACACAGTATTTAGTCACTTTCCTTTCATATTTTTAAGCGGTTCCATGATGATTAATGGGGACTTCAAGATGAAGAATAACAATAAAAGCCTTATTCAATTGCATGGTTTTCCATGTATTTGTAGCGACTTTGTCTCAGGTTCATTTACTCCATATCCTTCATTTGGCAATAATAAATATTGAAGATGCATTGAAAGTGCACATTGAAAATCCCTTTTTGATTAGGACAAGACTGGAATCGCATCGTAGTGACTTCAGGATAAAGAACAACAATAAAAGCGTTGTTTGCAGGTTTTTGAACTTGTAGAGAATGCGTTGTTTGTTTAAACGACTGACCTTGTCTCTCCTTTGAGTCCGTAAAAAGATTCCTCATACAAGAGATGTGTGCTCCCTATATATTTCAATTATGATGTACCTGTTCTCCAGAGAATTTCTCATTTGTATACACTAACATACTTTCAAATCTTAGCATTTTAATTTTTGAAATTTCAAAATGTTATTCTGACCTCTTTATAGTGCCCACATTTCATGATTTTATTATGCCTAGTTTTCTTGCATTTGACTCGATGAGTGCCCTGTGGTTGTTTACATTTTATGCATGAGTGTCATCTATTAGTCTTTTTGTCGGGCAACGGATGACAACGATTGTAAGAAAATTTTGTCAGTTAATTTACGCCCCCAACTCAATTTTTTGTTTGTTTACGATCGTACATCCATGGGTGAAAACTAGCAATCAATTCCACTCAAACCGTTGCTAGGATGAATGTCTGGATCTTACAATGAGGTATGAGCAAGGCTCCTCATTTTGACTTGAACTAAAAAAAAACACTTTATCATATACCTATACAGTACCTGAACAGTATTATTGGTCCCGCTAGTTCTGTATAAATTCAAAGCAGTGGGAAAAGAACACCGGAAAAAAGTTTAAAAAAATCTAAAAATTAAAGCCCCCCCCCCAAAAAAAAAATCCTCCATTTGGAAATACCAGGAGTATTGGAATATATTACATTGCGAAGCCACAAATATTGTCGAACTGTGTTGATAACACTTCGGCTTCATTGACGAATATATTCAGGTTGGATATATGTATACAGTACACTTCAACTTTTTTATCTAATCTTTTAAAGATTGAAACAATCGAATTTGACAGAGACTTGTGGTTATAATTTGGGTGTTATTGTTAAGACCCCTCACACGTCTTTCAATTGGATTGACACACATCAAATAAGACATTACACTGGACATTTCACTTACAGTGTGCCAGGTGTTGCATTTGGAGCAGGTCATTCTTACCTTTCAAGAAAATCTGATGATGCTCACGGTTTGAGTTCACACTGTTAGTGCTAATGGCTTACCTTGTTGTCTTGAATATCACACTGTTATATTTTAGTAATGCCTTCGTCGATTATGTTTTTGCTAAAGAATTGTCCTTGTAATTGTCTGAAGCATGAATACTGAAGAGTTTTAAAGATTTTTTTTTAACTTTTACCTTTGTGCTGTTTGAGGGTTAGAGAAGTAACACGTACTGGGTTTTTCTAAGGGTTAGGAAATGTATTAGCTACCAAATTGATCTTTCAACAACATTTATTTTTATTAGCTGTGTAACGAGTGTCGTGTATAAAGTAGATCATGCTTACCCTTCTGGAACATCCGATGACACTCCTGTTTTTACATTGTCAGTGCTACATTTTTGTGGCGTTTGTTTCATGTTCAGTTTGTTTCGTCTTCGTCAATTATGTTGTCTCTGTGTATATAAACGGTATATTGCCATGTTTTTGTAATTTCACTCTGTTTATAATGCCCACATCTATTTACTATTGCGGGGTCACTTGATGAGTGCCCTGTATGTCTGTTTGTTGTAATTGTCAAGTGGCTTGCGAAATTAGTACTTTTGTTGGACAACGGATGTCAGTGATTGTAACAGCCCTTTGCTAGTTTAATTTATGTTTGTTGACGACCCTGCATTCACGGGATAAATACAGACATAGATGTAGAGTTGTTCTACATAATTTGGCAAAGAATTCCTCTCAAACCGGTTCTAGGGACCGTTTCGTACTTACTATGATGTATGAACAAAGCTTCTTGAAGGCCTTATGCTGGCTTCAGGATGAAGAACAACAATAAAAGCGCTATTTCTTTGCTTGTTTCTACCATGTATTTGTAGAGACTTTGTCTCATCTGCATTTACTCCAACTCCTTCCATTGTTAATTTTAGACTGGAGTTTTCTCCCCTGCAGTGTGGAGTCCGTAAAAAAATACCCGTGCAGGAGATGTATGCTCTCTATGTATTTCAATTATGATGTACTTGTTCGTGAGAGAATTTCTCTCTTGGAAATACTATCACACTTTCAAATTTTGTTATTGTCTCCCAATGTGCTTCTGACCACCTGCTAATACTGCCAACATCTCACTATTTTATATAGATAATAGTGTTGCACGCAGATAATGTGTTGGTAAGGTGAGCTGCAAAGGTAGAATATATGATTCCGAATGCCAACAGTGATGAAAATCATCTTTTTTAAACCTGTTAACATCGGGTTAAAAAAGATGATTTTTATCACTGTTGGCATTCGGAATCATATATTCTACCTTTGCAGCTCACCTTACCAACACATTATCATTCATATTATATAGAGCTGCGTGCAACACTATTATCTATATACCTTATGTATCTTACCTGTCACAACCTTATCCTTCTTCTATCTATTTCCTACCCACCAAATGTTCATCGTGTACTATATTACAACGAGGAGGAATGACTAGGTTACCGAAAGCAACTATTTTATATAGCCTTGGTGGCCTAGTGGTCTAGGGCGCTGGACATAGTGCAGGCAGTGTTGCCATAGATGAAAACAAAGCAGGGGTTCAAATCCAGCCGTAGACCTTGCTGGATTTTCTGATATTACAGGTTTATTTTCATCACTGTTGGCATTTTGACGGGACGTATTATGGTATCCACACGTCGTACTCTAACTAGAGAACGCTCAGGAACATTTTTCTTGAAACTTTGCAGTATTGTTGGGTATGACGGAAGAAATATTTTGTCGTCGGATTTTTCGTTCCAGAGTTATGGGACTTTGACTATTTCAAAAAAGCTTGAAATTGCAATTTTCGTCCACATGTCGTACTCTAACTAGAGAACGCTTTGAAGATTTTCCTTGAAACTTTGCAGGATTGTTGGGTATGACTATGACGAGAAGAAGCTCAATATCATTTTTTTTTGTTGATGGATTTTTCGTTACAGAATTATGAGACTTTGATTATTTAAAAAAAAGCATGAAGTACCATTTCCGTCCACACGTCTTATTATAGCTAGAGAACACTTTATTCATTTTTCTTGAAACTTTGCAAGATTGTTGGATATGACGGAAGAAAGCTCCCTATCGTTTTATTTTGTGGAAGGATTTTTCGTTCTAGAGTTATTGGACTTTGATTATTTAAAAAAAAATATGAAATTGCAATTTCTGTCTACACATTGATATTCTTTTATTTTAAGATATCACTACCCCTAAACCAATAATTAAATATCATTTAATCAGTTTGCTTTAAAGTGGGGACGGGCGTATCATGTGCTCTTGGCGCAGCTGTTTATTTAAATTTCACTTTTTACAGGACTTCAGAAGCTTGGTGTTATAGCTACTTTGTTGAATATCAATACAAAGGGAGAACCGCTGATACATTGTATAAAAACTACGGAAACAAGGGCAATTATTGTTGGTAAAGGTCAGTAGCTACCAAATCTTTAAGACCTATTGAAAAGAAAATTATATTAGGTAATTGTTAGTATAAAACAAAATACATCAAGTGAAGACAAAAGATAAAACAACACAAATGAAAACAAAATTAGAATTATGTTTGTTGTGTACACAATGTTCAAAGAAAGATGCAGTAGGAACCAAAAGAACTGTCTGTGACTTGGTTATCTTGATGCTTTGCAGTTTGCAAAGCGTATCATCACCCTAGTAAGCTGAGTAATGTTAAGGTGAAGGTAAATGTTCAAATTTAAAAAAAACGAGACTAAACATTACTTTGAACATGGCAAAACATTATCAAATGTTACTTAAAACAAGAATTTTTCTCAAACGGCTTAAACATTATTCAACCGGACTAAACCAATGTATACGCGAGCTCAGCTTACCTAGGTCATTCGCCAAGAACTACATGTACGCTAACTAGGGGAAATTGTTGCTAAATTGGGTTAATTCTAATCAGTGATTTATTAATATGCACGTTTACATTTAAGAACAAGACTTATTTGACACCATTGACTCCATCAAGAGTGACCTAGATATACCACTTTACTTAATGGGATTGCCGGGCCAAATTATTGACAGAGGGTATCAATCGTGGGACTACTTAATGCTTACGTCATCTCCAGCGGAAGTCTGTGCAGCGGTCAGAAATCATATCGACATGTATTCAGTGTGTTGTTATCTGTTCACATCTGGAACTACAGGTATTTATTTATCAACTCTTGAAAAAAATATTGTGTGAAAATTGGTAATTTACTAATAAGACAAAAACCAAAGTTTAGTGCAGGAAGGGAGCTATGTTTAATTGCCATTGAAAATGCACTTTGACAAAATGTACTAAATAAGAAGGGACTTTTACTCAAAACCTTTGAAGTATGTTGTATAATCATGTTTACTGTGAGTACACATTTTTAAAATCAAGGATACTGCAAATTAATAAACTTTGATTTTGAAAAAGCTGTTTCGAAATCTTAGAAACTGTACTGTTCTCATTTTTAAACCAGGTGTGCATTTAGTTTTATCTATTTGATTGTTAAAACTCAACCAGTTTTCTTAAAAAATATCAACTTTCTATTCTTTTTGCACTGAGAAGAAAAAATATTTTTGAACAAATCAACTCTTTAAAAAGATCCTACTTTCGCTTTGATGAAATTTGTTTTTGCAGGATTGCCAAAGGCAGCACTTCTATATAATTGGAGAGTAACAACTATGGCAAAACTTGTGAGGGCATTTGCCAAACAACAGAATGATGTTATATATGATGTTGTACCATTTTATCATGCAACGGGATGTGCTGGTTGGTTTGGGGCTGCAGAATTAGGTTATAGACTATTGATCATTTCATTTATTCAGTTTACTAGTTTAGCTATTCACGACCGATAATTTCCAGATTGTAAATTGTGATTTTGTTATGCATTGAATAACGGTTGGATACATTATATCATTATTGTCTGAAGAGAGTTCTGAACGTCTGTATGGACACAAATTGGAAGGAGGGTGTTTCTTTTTTATATTTCATGTATTATGGTTTTAAAATGTAAAAGTGTGTCTCTTTGCAACATATGAGTGAAATAGATTTTAAAGAGTCTTTTCATCTTATCCTAATTCCAGAGTAACCCAAAAAATGTAAAAAGACACTGATACGTTTCAGGGTCTGTAGCAGCATCAGAAGTATTGTTAAATAGGGGTAATAACAAAATGTTCAAACAAACATGTCAAGATCCGAAGTCAAAGAGGCAAAAAGACAAAGCAGGTGGAAAATCACACGAAAATTGTCGACCGCAATGGTCCTTAATTGGTACAGTCATTTGAAGAGAACTAAACATTTTTCTATAGACAGAAACCTATCGCCACTTATTTCTAGAATATGAGATTTTTACCAAATACCGAAGTTACTGTAAAGTAAGTTTTGCAGATGCCCAACTCGACAACCGATGTGCGGATAATTCAGAACACTTATAATTCAAAATTAAAACCGATAGATGTATTGAATATGAAAGGAAAGAACAAGAAGCTAAAATCAACTAAGGAGATAGCCGTTGTACCAAAGAGATACTCCTTAGCTAAGTGTTGAAGCCATGGAAGTGGCAAAACTTTTGTTGGCCCAATATTAAGATTTTCAACAACATAATACTAGTATAGTAAAAGCACATAAATTTTCATATTCGGACATTTTTGTCACCTATTGTAAGAATTAAAGATATCAAATTAGAAATTACAGGTATATTATTTTTCTCCTTTAAGGTTGTACCGTTGCTATGAGGAAGAAATTTTCAGCCACCAATTTTTTTGAAGATTGCAGAAAGTACAATGTTACGATTATCTTCTATATAGGAGAACTATGTCGATATCTCCTAGCTCTACCTGAGGTAAGTAATAAAATAAATAAGAGTAGATCAACCGACTTAACATGGAAGACAATACTCATTTAAGACAGTATGTGTAACATTTGTTTACATTTCAAAGATTTATAGAAAATAGAAGGGAAACGGGGAATGTGTCAAAGAGACAACGACCCAAAGGGGAGTAATAACAACTCAAAGCCACCATTAGATCTTCATGAACGGTGAGGAAACCCCACACCCAACGGCAGGTCGGAGTTGGCCCCTAAACAAAGAGTAATCAAGTTCAGCGAAATAAAGATCATCCTAGACTCCCATAGACATAAAGTCAACTAACTAGAAAACAGACAAGACACACAAAGGCTTAATAAATTTCCTGACTTAGGACAGGCGCAAACATGCTGCGGCGGGGTTAAACTAGTCTTATTTGGCCCAAATCTTCCCCCTATAGCCAATGTGATAAATCAAAAAAACAATCGTAACAACAGTAAAATTTAGTTGGCAACAGGACTGAGTCAATTGTGACATATGAAACTGAAAGAACTAAATATACTGACATAAATATGAAATCACAAGAGACTACCAGCAGTTAACTGACATGCCAGCTCCAGACCCATTACCAACTGACAAAGTAAGTTATGTACCCTCAGTATACAGCTTCCATCAAGATCCCTTCCTGTGAGGAGTTTAGCATAATGATTTCATGTATATACCGGAATACATAACCCGTGTCCATGCAATACTGATTTTAGAAATTTAGAATGTGTTTAGTTAAAATGCAAAGACCCTATCAAAAAATCAATGTTAATACCAAAGAAGGCCATACGTAATGACTTGACGACAATACCGTAATTATAACCCTTATGAATTAGACGATTTAACGGTTTTATAAGCTTATATATGTATATATGAAACTCAACAGGAGAATACGGGAATTTTGAGTCGTGTTTATTCCGACAACATTTTTGTGTATTATGCGAAAAAAATCAATACATCAATACCTTGGGATGGAATCACTAATTAATGAAGACTGCTGAGCCAAGGGTGATCTATATTTAATCGATTTGTAGCGCTTTAGATTAATTGTTTTTCGTCAATTAAAATTTAGTTAAATAATTGTCACGCAGGACAAATTATAAGTAAACTTCAATTTAATAAATAGTTTGTTTTTAGGTGGTATGTATTTATATTCAATAGGACTGGATTCCGATTATAGACTTCTCACTGGTATTTGAGGAGATCTTTTCCGCCTTCAATTACACGAGAGTTCTTTCTCGAAAGTCCCGTATTTATATGTCTCCCGATTGTGTCCATTGTTGTATCTCTAAGAGCAACACTGTTTGTTGATGATTGATCAATCTGAGATGAGATCTTGACTACCTATCTTTTATCGGTCATCACACCTCGAAAACCATGCAATTAACGGAAATCTGTGGTGACATCTTTACATCAAGTTCAGATTAAACACCTATAATCCACCTAGGTCAAATCTACATCTCGTGAAAAACACTTTCACAATAATGAATGTAATCGGTATACTATGTTTTCTTGCTATTGGTACACATTAGTAAAAGGCAATACCTATATTATATTAAATGCAGCAATTTCTTGTAGTCTCCTGAAGACAAAAATCATAGCATACGGTTTATGACGGGTGTTGGGCTAAGAAAAGACATATTTACAGCATTTAGGAAACGGTTTGGGATTCAAGAAATATGTGAGATATATGGCGCCAGTGAATCACCAGCAGCGTTTGGTAACATTGCTGATAGACCAGGAGCTATAGGGAGAATTTCACCTTTTATGGTAGGCTTTCTTGAATACGAATGTATGATGGACTATTTGTTCTATATCTTCACCAACTTACATTACCGATGGTATTTAAATTTATAATGATTATATCCATAATTTAAATAAAAAATGTTACTTTGTAACTTGAAAGCGTATTCTGACTATCGATCTTCAAAATAAAATCCTTAACCTCATCAAGGTAAAACACTATCCTAGCTACAAAATTAGCCAAAGAAATAATTTCCGGTCGATTTACTGGTTATTTAGATGTACCTACACACTCGAATGTTGTTATTTTGCAGACTCTCTGTTAGGCATTAACATTTTTATACCCCACTCGTGAGTGGGTGGTATATTTAGATGTTGGTTCTGCTTTTCTAGTGAGACACAAAATTATTGTTCATGTATATTTAAAAAAGTTAAAAGGTAAACAATTTGTGAATTAAAGGCTCAAATAATAATTGTACTTCAATCTTATCTACGAATGAAATTATACGACCTAACTCATGTCCAAAGGCGTAATTATGTTTGAATGGCGAGCTTTATTAACCCAATATATATAGCTTCATAAAACGATTAGAGAATCTAATTTTTCAGACAGAATAAAAATTTACTTCTATAATTGCGTTGGACATTTACATGCATAATTGTAAGTGTAAAATATATAGGTAAACGATTACCGAAGAAAAACGTTAGAAAACGGAAAAATTGTAAAATGCAACACAAATAGAGATAACGTGACAAGCAAAACAAAACTTAAAAATGAACAAGAACACCCATAACCCAAAAACTAATGCACTAGTTGTGTCGACCCCATATAAAACATGAGGTAGTAGGAAGAGTAAGCATGATCTGCTTCACATGCGGCACCCGTCACACTGTCATTGAAAAGTCCAATGTAATCTTATTTTTCAAGTTTTATTGTCATCTTTAAGGATTGTCACTTTCCAAGTTTATAATATCATATTTTGAAATTACTATTTTTATTTCTTATAACATCGAACATATAGTATTTAAGCAAATTATATCGATAGGTCAATGCGCCCGTTTCTGCATGTGATATAAGTGTCTGAAAATTAGGCGGGAAACGAAGTTATCTAGACTTTGTCTCGTGTGCATTTACTCCATATCCTTCCGTTGTTAATATAAATTTAATGTTTCACTTGGTTTTTTTTATGCAAATCAAAACAAATATAAATATTTTCTATCAGTTTCTTCTGCATTTTCTTGTTAAACATAAAATGAAAAATATTTGTTTTAAAGAATATGCTTGATCCAAATCCAAAATATTTGGTAAAATATGACAGTGTTACATCCGAGCCAATACGAGACAAAAATGGAAGATGTATTCAAGTAAAGATCGGTAAGAAATTTTTACCTGTATATCAAGATATACTTTATTCTAATTTTCAGGCAACTTTTTGGGTCATGTAAGTGTTTTTGAGGTAGGTTTGTCATGTCAACTTAGATATAAATTGCATTCATAAAGTCATCCCAAAAACAAAAGACTGCATCATTAAAAATCACATTACTCCATGTTATATTAGCTAAACTAAATCAATGTAAGCAATGTTACCGACATAATCAAAAACACATTCAAATGAAAAGACAAATAAGAGCTGGATATTCAATGTCATTGGATTGAAAAAAATTGTTTTAGTAAAAAAAAGGGTGATTAACAAGAAAATCATAGTAGGAATCTACATTAAAAATGAGCTGTTACAAAATTACTTTGTTTTGACACTTTCTTTCAACGAATCGCAGTCTATCTAAGGTACATACCCCCAATAGAATCAGAATTACAACCATACTTAACATTTTATTTTACTATACCTACAGGTTAGCCAGGTATAAATATTTTACTATACCTACGGGTGAGCCAGGTATAAATATTTAACTATACCTACAGATGAGCCAGGTATAAATATTTTACTGTACCTACAGGTGAGCCAGGTATAAATTAAGAAATAGATTATTGCAAGCGGGCTCTATGCGAATAAGAACATGGGCAGACCTTATATTTGTCAATATTTTATACCGAGCGATAACGAGGTATAAAATGAAGACAAATAAAAGGTCTGACCATGTTCTAATTCGCACAAAGCCTAATTGCAATAAAATATTCCGATTCTAATATATTTGACAAGAGTTTTTTAACATTCGAAGCGGCTCTTGGAGAGCAATATTGGGTTTTGCACTAGAATTGAAATATGTCGGAAAACTGCGTACAAACACACATATTATACAAGTGGCTTATAAGCTTATGAATTAATAGAAATAATCTAAAATAAAATATATAAAATACGGATAATTTAAAATCGAAGCCGGTATAAGTGTGAGCTGGTTGTATTTCTGATTTATATGACTGCTAAGTTAGGTTATTTTTGAAACAAACAACAAAAAAAAGAAAAGGAATAAAACTCATATTTTGAACTTGCTATGAGGTATGAGTAATGCTCATTGTTGAAGGCCTCATGGCGACTTCAAGATGAAGAACAACAATAAAAGCGTTGCTCCTTTGCTTGGTTTACCATGTATTTATAGGGATTTTGTCTCATTTGCATTTACCCCATATCCTTTCATTGTTAATTTAAGACGGGAGTTTGTCTCTTTTGCAGTGTGGAGTCAGTAAAAAAATTTCCCGTGAGGGAGATGTATGCTCTACATACATTTCAGTTATGGTGTACTTGTTCCGAAGAGAATTTCTCATATGATGCACTATCATTCTTCCAAATTTTGGCTTTTTATTTTTTTTGTAAATTTAAAATTGTTTTTTTTTTCTGGCCATCTATTTATTGTACCCACGTCGCATGATTTTATTATGCCATTAGCTCGATGAGTGACCTGCGGTTTTTATAATGTTGTGATCGTCTTCTACTAGGCTTTTTGTCGGGCAAAGGATTACAGCGTTTGTAAGAACACTTTACCAGTTTTGTTCATGTTTTTTGACGATCCCGTATCCATGGATCAAAGGAAAAAATACATGGATATAGCGTTGCTCAGCAATTAGCAATGTTAAGGGCCGTCTTGAACTTGCTCTGAGGTATGAGTATGCTCATTGTTGAAGGCCTCATGGAATTTTGTCTCATTTGCATTTACCCCATATCCCTTCATTATACGGTCACTTTAATTTTATAACTGCTGTAAATATAATGGTCATTATTTGGTGTGGATTATTGGGTGATTCATTATTTAAAACTTTATTTTACACAAAATAAAATGAATATGAGTGAATGAAATGTGAAATTGTACATTACGAATGTCCTTTGGTAAAAAATATACGCATGTGCTAAAAAATATTGTTGGAATTAGAACATAGCATTGCTTTCAAATCGAAAGAAGAGAGTCGTATTAGAATATTTTACTATACTTACGGATGAGCCAGGTTTAAATATTTTATTATACCTACAGGTAAGCCAGGTTTATTTATTTTACTATACCTACAGGTGAGCCAGGTATACTGGTTGGAGCCATACCTCCACGCTATAAGGAAACATTTTACAAAGGAAATCGGGAAATGAATGAGAAAAAGATTGTACGGAATGCATTCCGAGAAGGTGATGCTTACTTTAATAGCGGCGATCTATTATATTTAGACAAGGATTATTTTGTTTATTTTTACGACAGACTTGGCGATACCTTTCGGTAAGTATTTGAGATAGACCGTGAAAATATGAAATCTGGATAATAACAAAATTATCGAATAGACTTGCTAAGATCGAAAGTACGAGGGGCAGATAGACAAGGCAGGTGAAAACCCACCAGAAAAAAATTGTCATCCGCAATTGTCCTGACTTGGTATAGACATTTCAAAATAAATGGTGGGTTAAACCAGTTTTATGGCGCGTCGAACACCCCTTTTCATTGCTGTAGTGACCGGTAGCAACTCAACAGCAATTGCTTTTTATAGGTCATGGACAAAACAAATTGTTAAAAAACAAATGTTTATCCCAGTATTAAGTAAAAAATGAATCTTGAATCAGTTCGCAGTGAAACTTCTCAATTGATTCTGAGGCAACGAATCCACTGATGTCATTGCTGGAATGAAAGTATATGGCAAAAATGCACAAAAACTTAATATGCAATATGTTTTTATATTGTCATTGTTACAAGGGTCTCATCAAAAATATTTCTAGATCGTCAATCAATATGCATTTAAGGTTTAAGCGATTGCTAACGGTTAACCAAAAAGTCCTAAAAGTTATACAGAAATTAGACAGGTAAAAAGTTTCCTTGTCTTATATTTCATATTTTTTCTTTCTGTTCTATATTTAAAGAACTGTACTTGCAGCTGAAGAAAGCAAGTTATTTTTTCTGCAAGATAATATTCTAATAATTGTGAAATATACCATATTCGAAAATTAGAATTGCAGTTCGCAGAGGCCACCTAACATTCCGATACATCAGCGTAAAGAGACTAACAGATTAAACTCTGCAATTTTATCATTTCAATATTTAAAAATCAGATTTTACAAAAATTGTTATCGTTTGACATTGTAAACTAAATTACTACATTTTTGTAAGATTTTACAGCAAATCTTTAAGAACATTCGTTATATCAATGCTGCTTAATTCAGTTAATCCATAACTGTAGTTGTCGCTTTCAAATGGTTATCAATTATATTTCTGCACCACAGAGACATACGCTGTCGAAATCGTCACGTGTGCATTAACTGATATTTTGTTATATATTGCCTCTGGTCAACACTGTTAGTCCCGAGGGTATTCAGCAAACCACTGAGTAGCCAGTACTTCATTACTGACCCGAAAGCCGATTTAATTTGGAAACTTGCAATAACAAAATTTTATAAAATTTTGTTTAAAATAAGGATCATTTCCCTCATGCATAGCTAGCTCTATTCCTAGCTAAATTTGGCTTTGTATGATCCTCGAGTTTATTCCCTATCAGCTTTTACACATACATGTTTATAGTTTTGTGGATTTCCAAATGTTTTCATTTGATCTGCACTTAGGAGACATAAGTTGTCGAAAAGGTCATATGAAGTAACTAAATTTACAATAACTTCGATATTTTGTTATTTCTTTTAGCTTTTGAATTATTTTATAATTTACCCTAGATGGAAAGGTGAAAATGTATCAACAACAGAAGTAGCCAATATACTTGCAGCTTTACCTTTTGTGCAGGATGCCAATGTGTATGGGGTGTCAATTACAGGTACATGTAGGGGTATAGCAGTTTTAAACGTTTGATCCTTCAAGAAGTCATAGTGAAGGAAAATATTCTCACACGTCCGCATACGTTGGCACTGTGTGTTTTAGTGTGAAAGATTCATTAACATAACTTTGTTGCTGATGTGACAAAAGTTTACAAGATTGACAAAAAGTTTCCACTTAAACTTTTCTGTGCGTAGGATTGGCCAAACAGAGGAACGCTGTGAAAACAGGGAATGTGTCACTTTGACCTGATTTTTAATGTATTTTTAGAGCTTTGAAAAAGACCTATTTATATAAAAATAATAATCTAAATATTATTTGACCGAAATGACCGTTTTTGACAAAAACTTTAACGCCTTAAAAGTGCGCAGAAAAGGTCGACTTCATTTTACCGATGCAGTTGTATACATATATAGATAATGAAATGACTGAAGCAAAACAAATGCAAAAAAATAATAATAATAATAATAAACAAACAGCACAAAAAACAAGAGGTAAGGCAGTGTAAATCTTGACAAAAACTGGTGTTTCATTTATTTGATTTGCACTGATGAGACATATGTTGTCGAAATGCGCATATGCAGAACCTAAATACACAGTAACCTCGGTATTTTGTTATTATATCTCTAACGGGTGAGCACAACGACGTCATAGTGTCATATCAATGTAAAACGCTTAAAAGTAACGTGATAAAAAACTCAATAATTTCACAAAGCCAACAGAAAATTATGTATACATGTATATTGTCCAATTCAGTGGTATATATTGCAGATTTCAACACCTCACGGGTTTCGCACGTTATTTGTTCCGATATTCTAGTAAAACTTGTTGCTTGTTTAATTTACAAATACAAGTTTTTTCTAGAAAATAACATTTTGATATACAAACTGATCTTTCAAGATATTTTTACTTGTAGGTCATGACGGAAGGGCAGGAATGGCGTCCATTACTCTTGTGTCTAACGAGCAGCTAAATACCGAAAATTTGAAAGCTATTTACAGTCATTGCAAAAAGAGTTTGCCTAAATATGCAATACCTCTTGTGTTACGTTTTGAAAAAGAAACTAGAATAACTGCAACATTTAAGCAACGTAAAGTAGATTTAGTAAAGGAAGGATTTGATCCAAACATGATATCAGATCCAATGTACTACTTAGACCCCAAAAGTGGAGAGTATGTCCATCTTGATACTAACAGTCATTATCACTTTTTACAATCTAAACTTTGATTGACAGATGAATAATTTTTGTTGCCATAGTTTGTTTATTGTTTAATGGAAGATTATTACTTGTTGTTATTGGACAATTATTGCTTATTGTTATTGGACAATTGTTGTTTGTATTAAAGCAGAAGAATTTGTGATCGATGCTTCAACTCAGTACATCTGACAATTATTCAAAGCATGTGTGACCAAGTTCAAGCTAATAGTCATTTCATTTTACATATAACCCCGCGCAACATGCCCTAGATGCCTCCACATGGTTGCCTTAAGGAATTAGACCTTTAAGTGTCTTCTGCTTTAAGAATATCACAATTTATTTTTTGAAATGTGTTGCCCCAAATAAACAGTCTTTGCAAAAATTTAGATATACAAAGAATACAGCACAAGAGTCTTCATTTTGATGAAACGACCCAATTCTAAAAGACAAATCAGCCACAATTGTGATGGCGACCATAGAAATTGCCGAGTATAAATTAGAACTATTCTCCTTTAAATTCATGAAGGAAAAATTTCTTTTTGCATGTAACAAACATTTGTTCATTTTTGTTTGTTTGTTTTGTCTTTGTCATGTTGTCTCAATTCGTGTTAGATATGAATTGCCGTGTTTTTGGATTTTTGACTTGAGTTCCCCCTTTCCTCATTTTTGCTGCGGTACTCATTTGCCGATGTTTAATAGTGCGTTGATATAGTGCTGTAGCTTATTCTTTCAAATAAGATACATATGCGTCGTGCACTGGTGAATTTTAGATAGTTGTCGTTCCTGAAATGTGTACCAAATAAATATACCAGATTTTCTGATCTTTGACAGTCTGCTACCTCTAAATGAATAAACATCCCTAAAATAAGAATGAAAGAAAATTAAGTATTCACACATATCAGTCGATATGGCAAAAAACACGGAGAAAAATATTTTGATCAAACATACCAACTTAAACATTGACAGGAAAGGTACAAGTTAAACTTTCTGAACATGTTTGCCCTTTGATCATCCTTTTGTACATCACTGCAGAGAGGAGCGAAATTTTAAAAGAAAATGCAACAGAAGATTTGGGAAGTTACAAGAAAAGGGGTCTCAGAATGGTTCATGGAAAATTTTGGTATGATAGCAGATCGTTGTATTGAAGAACCTATCTTATACTTCGTCAACTCAAAGAGGGAGGATACCCAGTCAAGGTCATCAATAAATGTTCCTTGGTACCTTGTTGTATGTGACTATGTTTTTCGGCCATTGTAGGTGTTTCCAATTATCTTTTTATTCCATCTTCTTCATAAGACGACGTTTTAAGCTGTTAATTATAGCATCAATATTATCCTCATAAAGTTGCCATTAGAAACAACTTGTTAAGAAACTTCACCTTTTGAAGAATTCGCATGATGTTTTCCAATCTTTTCTTTGACAGCTTTATGAAAAGGGAAAACATCCTGCAATGCCTTGTAACAAGTAGTTTCAGGGTAAATATTCAGGGTAATTCTATCTCAGAATAGCAATGCCTTAATAGAATCAGGAGGGTGTAATAGGTTTTGATTTCCATAGCTTACAACTTTCGAACTCAAAATGGTATAACCTGCATAATCATTAGCTGAGTATCATCTTCATAACTTTTTCGACATTCACAATACAGGGAGCTTGGTATGTCGTTGACATTTCAGCCTCGGACTGACACACGTGGACTGACTTTTGGAAGAACTGCTAGTATTGAAAACTGATCGAAAAGCTTATTATTTATTATCTGGGTATTATTTGTCAAAGGGTAAGCAAGTCTGAATACTTGTTTCTACAGAGTCTTAAAAATTTCACAACGATAACCACAAACATGTATAACAAGAGAGTAACAAAATATACAATATAATAAACTCAAAGGGCAGAATTTTAAACCTACAAAAGATTTGCATCAGTAACGTGTAACTTTCATTAAAATGAGCATATTCGATGTCGCACTACAGCTCACTGTTTGAGAGAATTAAAAATTATTATAATTATATATTATAATTGAGAATCTTGAAGTTAATTGTAATTATTTACATACAGTGGGAATATTTTACAGTGTTGCAATATAGACGATTGATTACTTAAAATAAGCACACTTTTAGCTCTCAAAATAAAACACTGTGATGGTAAAAAGAACATAGCAAATTAAGAATGTGTGTGTGTGAATCCAGTAGCATTCAAAAGCATCCTAGTACAAAATGGAATTCTAATTTCTACTGGGACAAATTAGAAGTCTGATTTGTACTGGATCTTATCCAGTACAAATCGGAAGTCCAATTTCTTCCTGCAGGAGAAATTGAGATATATAGTTTCCACAACGAGAGCTAGTTGATTATGAAATTTCTCACATCTAGTTAAATGACTAAATACCGAAGTTACTGTAAATTTAAATTAATTTTGCAAATATTTGAAAGCGAGACTTTTTAAACATTTGAAAATTCATTTAACGAGATGTGCGAAATTTCATAATAAACGCGTTTTAGTTGTAGAAACTGTTTCTCTGATGATTGGATTCCGAATAGATTTGGCGAAAAATTTCACGAAACTTGTTCTCGCTCTAGGGAGGAAAAATGTTCCCACATCGATCAGGAAATGTGAAACTGGATAGAAGTTAAGAGACCACGATTTGACAGACCATTACAATGTTTCTGTTTTACAAATGAGAACAGATATTTTTGGGTAGATCCAGAGTGTGTTACCGAAGTGACTAACACCGACTGTGACAAAACCGTACTATTCACTGGCAGTGTGACGGGTGCAACGAGTTGAGCAGATTATGCTTATCAATAGAAGCACCTGATGATACCTCAGTTTTTATAGGAGTTCACACTGCTACTGTTTAGTTTTTTTGGCGTTCTTGTTCATTTTTGTTAATTTGTTTTGTCTTTGTCATACTGTCTCAATTCGTGTTTCTGTGAATTGCCGTGATTTTTTATTTATGATATTAGAATTTTCCCTTTCCTCGTTCTTGCTTCGGTATTCGTTTGCCGATGTATTGTACTAGGAGGATTCTGGATCTTACTAACTTAAATGAAAATTAATTGTATTAGACAAAAACAAAAATGTTTTGATTACCGGATAGGTTTGTGAAATTAAAAAAAAAATAAAGCCCAGCTGAAGCAAATATTCATCCTCTCAACCCTCGGACAGATTTTCAAATTTGCTAGGACAAAAACTTGTGAGAACCGAACCGTCAATCTAAAACGAATAATCCTAGGAAAATGGTAACATCTGAAATACAAAGAAGCAAGGACATAACATGAGTACGGCACAGAAAAGAAAAATGAAGACAAACACATATACAAAGATGAACAACACGGAATCAGTAATAAAACATGGGTGAGACCACACTCTAATATTTACCTTGAAAAAATTTTGAAATTAACTTTTTACCGATTATAATCTATATAAAAGATTTTTTTCAATAAGTCGGCATGCTGAAAAAATCCATTATTATGAGATTTGATAAGCTTTTGTTGTCCAGGTTAAAACCCAGCTGATCATGCATCTTTACAAATGTCAAAAAATTGTTGATGTTTGAATGAGAACTGTAGAATGACTGCAGTATGTAACTGCTGTGGAAAAGGAAATACCATGCCATGTTCTTGGCACAAAATGAAAATTCTTTGCTTTATGCAATGCCATAAACAGATCTCCAGCAAATGTGGTTAGTAAATGAAGAGTTACATATTAAAAAGAGATCATTTGCTATTATATTGTTTTACAACATTTTTGTCATCCCGTTGGTGTTTGCCTTACCATTGTATTTATTCAGCCACTGTGAAACATATCTCTGCTTTGATTTTCTTCCTAGTCGGAAGTGCGATGAGATGATACGATTTGTAACAAATTATGGAGGCAGAAAACTTACGAACATGAAGGAAGTTGTAGGCGGAACTTGTTATATTGTCATATTGATTACTCAATATATGTACAACCCAGTTCTAAACACCACTTTACCGATCAATAAAGTACGTTCATCCTCAAGGAATACAGTGGCAACGCAAGAAAATGGATTTCCCTAGAAAATTTATGATAAAACTCGTAAGGTAAGACCAATTTTGTCTACAACTGGCAGTGAATCAGTCACTGTTGCATGGTATGTCTTTGTAGCCAGTACTTCGGTGCTGGCCCGAAAACCGATTTTACTTGGAAACTTGCACTATCTAAATTTTAGAAAATTTCGTTTAAAACTAATCTTGTATAGCTCTGTCCTTAGCTGATTTGGGCTTTTCTATTTAGATCTCATTGGTTATTTGTTCTCTATCAGTTTTTACACGTATTTCGGTTTATGGAATTCCAAATGTTTTGATTTTATCTGCACTGAAGAAACATAAGATGTCGAAATGTGCATATGCAGAAACTAGATTTACAGTTACTTCGATACTTTGTTATTTGTATTGTAAAACGTCTACGTTTGTAAATGAACTGATAAAGGAATTGATAGAGATGCTGCTAGAGTCGAGTAGTAAACGCAATATTGAGTCGGCTCCTAATCAATATGCTTCTGAGTGGAATGGAATGTCATTCTGGAATATTTTAACGCCAGCTTACCGCAGACATGGATAGTCTTAAGTCCCAAATTATATATATGTGGACGAAAAATGTTTTATTTCAAGTAAAAATCGATTTCAAAACAACTTTCTAGATTAAAACGTTTGAAAAATACAAAGGTCATATTCTCATATTAAGGGAATTTCAGAACTCATGAACAGTAATTCGCTAACTTTTTGAATAACTTGTGTCATTGGAAATTTTGAAAATGTGAAATGACATAAAATGAGTACATTAAATATTCCTTTAAAATTTTGGGGAAATGCACAACACAGGGCAATTTTAATATTTTTCAAAATCCATGCAGTTTTGTTCATTAAATCTGCATAAATTATAAATACATATCATATTCCTCCTTACAAAGTATGGGGTATGCAAGAATTTTCTTTTATATATATATTTTTTTACAAGTTTACGTTAGTAGGGCAAAACTGAACACTTCATGTTAAAATTGCTTTAATGATTTAATAAGTGATACCGGAAGCTTATTTTTGACAACTTATTAAAACAAGTGCAGCTATTCAATTTTATTAGCTCACCTGGCCAAAGGCCATGTGAGCTTTTGCCATCACTCGACGTCCGTCGTCCGTCCGTCCGTTAACTTTTTAAAAAAAATCTTCACCTCTGAAACTACTGGGCCGATGCTTACCAAACTTATGATGTTTATGATACTATAGGGAAACGGGATAGAGAAAGGGGAGGTTTGGGTACCCATAAACCGGTTTAACCCTACCACTGGCTTTTGCTAGTGCCGGTACCAAGTCCGGCTATCCCGAGTTCCTATCGTTATTTATGTTTGTCTCTTGTTTTCATTATTGTTTGGTGCAGTTTGCGTGAGAATTGTGGCGTGTGATTGTAGTTCTTGGCCATTGTAGGTGTTTGCTGTTATCCTATTTTTTTGTAATTAACCTGAATCATCACCAGGGTGTGACCTTTCAAGTATCCGTAGACCAAGCAACATGGCCACTGTTACTAAAAATAGAACATAGGGGTAAATTGCTGTTTTTGCAAATAACCCAAAAACCATTACAGATATCAAAAACCTGACAAGGGAGTAAATGATCAGCATGATGAGATCTACCCACTGTGGAATTTCGAAGAAAATCTGAAACCCATCTCGGAGTTATAGCCCTTTTTCCGTAAAATTTTCAAAATTTTTGCATTTTTTATTTTTTGTTTCTAAAAGTGTAACAGATAAAGGTCAAGTGTAAATTGCAAAAATGTTCAGCATATCAAGATCTACCCATCCTGAAATTTTGAGGAAAATCCATAAACCCCTGTAGGAGTTATTTCCCTTTTTTCATCGAATTTTTTAAAATTTTCGTATTATTCGTCTTTTATTTCCAAAACTATATAAGATGAAGGTTAAGTGTAAAATGATGAAATGTTTGCCATGCTGAGGCGACTTCAAAACTGGTGTTGAAAATAGTTCGTTGACCGCCGTTTTTGAAATGGTCGCCACATAAGGCGGGAAAATTCAACATTGTCCGATTTTAATGAAATTTTGTTTCCAAATAGGTATTGATTTGCGACTTCAAAACCTGTGTTGAAAATTGTTCGTTGACCTCCATTTTTAGAATGGCCGCCAAAAAAGGCGGGAAAATTCAACATTGTCCGATTTCAATGAAATTTGTTTTCCAAATAGGTATTGATGTTGCGACTTCAAAACCTGTGTTGAAAATTGTTTGTTGACTGCCATTTTTAAAATGGCTGCCAAAAAGGCAGGAAAATTCAACATTATCTTATTTCAACTAAATTTTGTATCCAAGTGGATATTGATGTCACTAATTCAAAACTGGTGTTGAAAATTGATTGCTGACTGCCATTTTTAAAATGGCTGCCAAAAAAGGCAGGAAAATTCAATGTTGTCTAATGGCAATGAAATTTGGTTTCCAAATAAGTATTGATATCACAACTTATAAACTTATGTTGTAAATTGTTTGCTGATGGCCGTTTTCGAAATGGTTGCCAAAAAAGGCGGGAAATTTCAACATTGTCCTATTTCAGTGAATTTTTTTTTCCATATAGATATTAATGTTGCGACTGCAAAACCAATGTTGAAAATTGTTCGTTGACCGCCACTTACAAAATGACATCTCGATTTCAAAAATGGTGTTGAAAGTGGTTCTTTTTTTTTGTAAGTATTGAAATATTTTTTGAAATATTGTAAAACATGGTCACTTTAAATACTGTTCAAGATATTGATGGTGTTCGCGGTACTAATTGATCACCTGTATAACTTACAATGTTATAACGATTGTGGCATACGATTGTGGCAACTGAAAGCCAGATGAGCGATACAGGCTCCTGGGAGCCTCTAGTTATTAGTTATACTTCATGCAAATTTCTTACATTATCCATTTATTTTATTGGATAAGCGGCATCTGATATTTTTTACTAATGTTACATTAGCCCTACCCATGCTTAACACCTGCCGAGCCGAATGTTAATTCCTAAAGTAACGCGTGTTCTTATCGATGGTATTCACCAACCCAGTAGCCACTGAGTACTTCGGTGCTGGCCTGCAAACCGATTTAATTTGAAGACATGCAATATCTAAATTTATGAAAAATTTATAAAAGCCTCAGGATAATCTCCCTCTTGCATATCTCTGTCCTTAGCTGATTTTGGCTTTCCTTTTAAGATCCTATTGGTAATTTGTTCTCTGTCAGCTTTTGCACATATTTCGGTTTATGGATTTTCAAATGTTTTGATTTGATCTGCACTGAAGAGACATAAGTTGTCGAAATGCGCATATGCAGAAACTAAAATCACAGTAATTTCGGTATTTTGTTATTTGCCGATTCTTTTTTTTTTCTCTCTCTATTTTTTACGTCATTGTTACGTCATTGTTTAGTTACAGTTAATGACAATGTTTAAAGTAATGAACATTAGTAAAATAAAAAGGTGTGTAACAAACTCGGTGAAAAAAAAATGTTCCACTCGACGTCGTCTTAGATGATAAATTTAACGTCATGTGTTTATCTAACCCTAACACCTCTATACAAGCGGATTGACTTGCCATAAACTTATTTATATGGCTATAAACCGGCTTTTATTTTTTGTCTGTCTGTACATTTTTAGCAGATTATTTTTTGAGACAACTACTTATCGCTGTAAGTCTGCTATTGTCAGTTATCGGTAATTTGTATGAGTTTCCTTTGATCTCTTGAGGCAAATATTTTCAGTATTTGCTACTGCCCGAATACGAAAAAATATCGGCAGTCACGCCTACCTTATCAATCAGCGTATCAATGTAAACAAAGAAATATACATCTACAAAAACTGTAAAGGATCACACTAATTCTTTTACTAATCAATAGTCAATTTCATGATTTTCATTTGTCAAAATTTGTTGAATCAAATTAATTCTAAAAAGAATAATAGAAGTTTTGTTTGGGATACTTCAAATATTGTCTCCAATAATAAACTCGCCCACAAAGTGGGCTCGTCCATTATGTCGACAATATTTGTGTTACGCTATTTTATCGAAACTATTGCATGCAAAATAATTGATATTCAGTATGCGAAAGCACGAGAATAATCATAATCCACTTTTTGATTGACGTTTACAAAGCTCTGTCCTTGGCTGATTTTTGGCTTTACATTTAGATCATATTGCTTATTTGTTCTTTATCACTTTTTAAACATCTTTGGTTTTATTGTCTTCCAAACGTTTAGATTTTATCTGCACTGATGAGACATAAATTGTCGAAATGCGCATATGCAGAAACTAAATTCACAGTAACTTCGGTATTTAAATATCGAAAGTATAACAGTAGTGAAAGAGACAGCACAGGCTACACAGAACGAAGAGTCTCTTCCAGTCTCTAGTAAGACGGTCGTTAAGGAAACGGCACGAAAAGCGACAAAAACAAACAGAACCAATGATAAAACGGTAAAAGAGAACAAGGAGTCAAATGACTGTACGTGTATTTGTAATTCTTCGATAATTGGAGATATGATTCGTTGCGTCTGGTGCCAAACGTGGTTTCATGAAAAATGTATGGATATAAAAAAGAATGAAGAGATTGGTTTTTGGGTTTGTAAATTATGCCGTGAGCTGCCGATAATTGTGCGACGAATCGATTCCCAGCTTAACTCGGTTATAATTAACAACACTGATTTGGTTCGAGAAGTAGCCAAAAAGACCGTACAGATTCAAGAACTGCAGTCTGAAAATGATCGACTCCGTGCAATGCTAAATAGCTGTGCACACGATAATGTAAATAGTGATTCACAAATTTCACCCGATAGAATGACTCGTCGGAAACGAAAAAACAGAAAACGGAAATCGATGCGATTTGACATAGGGGTAGACTTGATTAGTGAAAACAACAGTGATGCTGACAGTAACGTTTCAATCCAAGATTTCATTGACTGTGGTGAGATAAAATCTGCTTGTGAATTCAATGAGAGTCAAAATTGTCATTCTACAAATAATGCGAGTCATTTGAAGGAACCGAAAGCTTCAGGTACTTTATTAATGGGTAGCTCAATCATCCGTAATTTTAACAAGAAGAAGTTTGAATTGGATATGAACCCCGTTTGTGTCCGCGGAGGCAATATAAATGACATAACTGAGCGAATTCTTCAGCTTCCGAAAGATACCAAACTCACCGTGATCAATACAACATGTGGGGACGGTGACTGGTAGCGCACGGGGACGGTGATTTTGAAGCGGGCAGAGTCATGTTGGTTGACTTTTTCGGGTATATTCTGACAGATTTTGCAATAATTGGTCATTGATGTAGTTTTAACGGAACATTATGATTATTTATGAATTGATGTAGCCTGGTTTCCATGCTCAATAAGCCCTTGAAGTATGCAAACACTTAACGAATATACAAGATGGTAGTGAATTTAGACAACGGCACCTTCTGTTCCGCTTGTTTTTAGCCATTCTACGTCTTTTAAACCTATCATTTTACAGCAGCATATGAGATAGAACGAGAGAGGTTTCATATATCATCAGAATATCTAAAAAGCATGTTGAAAAGTTGTTTTCAACGAAAATGTAATGTTGCGTATGGGGACGAAGATCACAGTATCGCATGGGGACGGAGATTGAATTTTTGTATTTTAAATTCCTGTAGAAATGAGACCTTAGGTGATGGATTTTGATCAACAATTCCCCTATTTTTCACGTTTTATTGCTCTGAAAGAGATGTAATGCGATTTTTCTTATGGCGGAAATAGCTTGTAGTCGGTAAACTGGTGGCCAGACCCCAAAAACCACATAATAAAATAAGGCCTGAAGTATGAAATGAAGCCCTACATGGACATAAAAAAAATGATAGAGATGGTGTGTTTTGGGACACTTGTAATCTCCCGCTGAATTTCGGGTTTAGATATCCGTTGTCAAGACATGTTGGCAAACGACAGTTTGGAGCCTGAATATTATTTCCTCTATCGATGAGATATTTTAAAGGCATTTCGTCATTTAAATACAAACTTGTGAAAGTATTATACTTGAACTTGTCAAACGTCAAAGAAGGACTTGGCAGTCACTAAAACCATCATCATTATCAACCTGTAGTCGTTAATGACTTACACAAGTTTCGAAAAAAGATAAATAAAGAATGTAAATATGACAAAGTAAAAACTAAAAAAAAAAAACAAACAAAACAAAATCCAAGAGCCTATATCGTTAACCGTGGCTGATATAGGCATTCTAACTTACTTAAAATTTTTAAGGATCTCAATTTTAAGAATGTCAATATAGACCTAAATGTCATATCGTCTAGTGTTAAACTATGTTTCCAACTAGTAGCCAGTATAGATATGGTACACACCTATACTTGTCAAAATTGTTGATGTGGACTTTCTAAGACTTTTGTGTTTAAATAGGCTTTAAGCGGCAACAACGTAGTTCAGAGGAAAAGCTCTCTAAATCGTTTATCCATAAGATCCAATGTCAAACTAAGCAGCCCGCTGTCAATTATATTGGATGAGATGCGGACTTGCCAGACACATTTCAAGAGTGACCTAGGAAGGGTAAGGGTCTGTATGTTTCGTTCAAATTGGCTCTTTGGTGTCAGTATAGAGATATAGGAATTCCTTCCAATGGGTTCAATGTTTAACTTTGGTTTCCATTGGCAGCCATCTTTGATGAAATGGTGCTTTTCCGGACACATTTTTGAAAGGGGCCAACTAAGGACCATTGTAAAAATTTTGGGTTCCAATATGGCATGCAGGTTCATGGGCTTTCAGTGTGTTTTTCCAGAGTTTATTCTCCTTTTCCCCATTTTTGCTGCGGTATTCGTTTGCCGTTGTATATTAATAATGTTTTTATTTCATTTTAAGTCATTTCGGTATATATTAGGATATTTTCACTTTAATTCATATTAAGTTTTTTGAATTTTTGAGAATCCACACCTGATTCACTCCACTTGCAGAGTATACTTTATCACTATATATCGTAATGCCATCTTTGACTGCAGTAAGTAATGAAGTTAGGAGCTTAGAAAGGGGTTTTGTTGTGTATGTTTGTGTGTAAGGGCATTAATGTAACTTAGGTAACCAGTAGATACACACAGGTTGTTGTTTTCAGACAATTATGATTTGTTATTGTTTAGTATGTCCTCTCTTGGTACAGTGGAGAGTTTGTATGTGGGCCTGCCAAATAAACTGTCAATGTCCATCTCCTCCAATAAGCAGTCAATCTAGTGCTTTTTAAATGGCGTGTTTTGCAATCATCATATTCCACATAAATAGCAAAGCAAGGACTTTTGTGAAATGTTCGGTGTCAGACCAGAGGATCTATGATTTCTCCTTTAGTGTCCAATGTTAAAACTATGTGTCCTGCTGAAGGATATCTTGCATATGATGTATATTTTTCGTGTGATTAAGATTGATACAAAGTGTCGAAGTAGCTTCAGAGTAGAAGATCTTTTAAAAAAATAACAAAATATACTGAAGATACTGTAAATTTAGTTTCAGCCATTTAGGCAACTTATGTCTCTTCAGTACAGATAAAATCAAAATATTTGGAAGACCACAATCCAAAAATTAATAAAATCTGATACAGTACAAATAACCAAAACTATCTAAATGTAATGCCAAAATCAAGTAAGGACAGAGCTATGCAAGAGATAGATACTCCTTAGTTTTAAGCAATTTTTTTTTAATTTATGTGTTGCAAGTTTTCAGATAAAATCGGATTTCAGGTCAGCGCCGACATACTAACTACTGAGTTGTTGAATACCCTCGGGAACTAACAGTCAACCAGCAGAGGCATCGTCTTTCAATGTGTTTTCTCACAGGGGCCAATGCTAAACTAAGTTCACCACTCTTCTTGTAACGGTACTGTATTTTCCAGTGGCGGTCATTTTGGATAAGACACACGTGCCGGACATTATTTATAAAGGGGACTTGGTCGTCTTGAATTATAGACACTCTTTACAAAGGTACCACTCAGGGACTATCATCACCAAGTTTTCGCCTAGTACAAAAGGTCCAAGATGTTTGAATGAATTTCCTATCAGAGTTTTCCAGATCATGTTCAATGTAAAACTATATATATACCCTGCTTGTGGCCATCTTGAATGAGATGTGGAATTAACGGACACTTATTGTAAAGGGCACTATACCAAAAGACCATTGTGACCAAGTTTTCTTTCAATTGATACAATGGTTTCTTAGATATTGAATTAAAAGCTTACGACGGACGGAGGGCTAACGCATAGTGTTGGTAAAAGCTCACCCTGACTATCTATGCCATGTGGACAAAACACTCAATATCCTTTAAAGTAGTGGGGTTAGGGGAGGACCATTTTATTTTCATGGGGGGGGGGTGGTTGGGCGACTTTGCAAATAATTTAATGTGGGTGAAAGTGAAAATAAATACTGTAAAAGTACCTTTTTTCATGGAAAACAATTTCGTGGTTTTTATAAGTATCATTATTTCGAGGGTACCGTGTCTACACTCGTTGTTTCGTAGTCTATGCATTAAAACTCTAGGATAAAAATGCATTAGGTTGGAATTCTAAAAGTAGTAACACTCTAGGGGAAAATATAGTTCGTTGAGACTTAAATTTCGTGGTTTTACCGAACCACGAAAATTGGATCCCACGAACAATAGTTCTTTCAAAGTATTCTTATCTCACTGGTCATAAATATAAATTATTTAATTTTGATTTGAAGAAAAAAAATTGCTGCTAATGCAAATAGATAATTTGATGTGATGTTTGGTGAAAATTAATAGGACACTAAAGCGTTTGTCTGGAAACAGATGAAAGTGATCGGACAACGGATGACAGTGATTGAAAGAACCGTCCCTCAGAGAAATTTTCATATGGATATCCTTTCATTTCCTATACTATCATACTTTCAAATTGTTTCATTTTTTATATTTCTTTGTGTATTATCCGAATGTTATTCTGGTCAGCTGTTTGTAGTCTCACTATTTGTTTTACAATCGGATTGAGCGTCTGTCTATAAGTTGTATTTGTCCATTAGCATAGGGCATTAATGCTTTTACACTCAAACCGGTGCTAGGACCGTCTTCGACTTACTATGGGGTTTGAGTAATCTCATTATTGAAGGCCTCATATCGACTTCAAGACAAAGAACCGTTGTTCCATTGCATGGTTCCGTATTTGTAAAGACTTTGGCTAATGTGCATTTACACCATATTCTTCCATTGTCTATTGTCCATTTCTTTCCAAAACGAAGTGGTTAGGTATTATGTGAATTCTTCGGCTATGTCTTACATCTCATGCCATTCTCCGAATATTTCTGACCAATGACTTTTGATTGAAATTTTCTAATTTTCTTGGTTTGCAACTTGGTTACCATAGCAATTTAGTGCCACTTTGCTCTAAATTTGTGGCCATTGCCAATAACTTAGCGGTTACCATGTTAATATTTTGTATTCTAGACACTCTTCACATCAATTTACAATATTAACTCCAATTTAATTTCACGAAAACTTAAAAGAAGTTTAAATTGTTGAACATAATCTATCAATTAAGGTCTTATATCTAAAAAAAAATTGAATAAAAAAAATCAATCTCCGTCCCCATACGCAACATTACATTTTCGTTGAAAGCAACCTTTTACCACGCTTTTGAGATGTTCTGACGATACACGAAAACTCTCTCGTTCTTTCACATTTGCTGGAGTAAAAATGATAGGTTTAAAAGACGTAGAATGGCTAAAAACAAGCGGAACAGTAGGTGCCGTTGTCCAGATTCGCTACCCTCTTGTACATTCGTTAAGTGTTTGCATACTTCCAGGGCGTACTGGGCATGGAAACTAGGCTACATCAATTCGTAAATTATCCTAATGTTCCGTTAAAACTACATTAATGACCAATTCTTGCAAAACCTGTCAGAATCTCCTCGAAAAAGCCAACCTACGTGACTCTGCCCGCTTCAAAATCACCGTCCCCGTACGCTACCAATCACCGTCCCCACGTGTTGTATTGATCACGGTGAAACTTGAAAACATCATAATACAAGTTGGAAGCAATGACTGTTGTAGCACTGATTTTAATATTTTAACATTTAGTGAAAATTACAAAACTCTTGTTTCTATTGCAAAATCTGTTTGTAATAATGCTGTGTTATCAGGTCTTTGTCCTCGTATGGATGATACCGAAGGAAACATTGTTAAAGGTAACATTTCTCTGTACAGTAAAGATAGTATTCACTTGAACATGAAAGGTGTATCAAAGCTTGCAGAAAACTTGCATATCCCACCAAGGGAGAATTTGGCAAATAAAAGTGGGTTATGCAGGTCCTCTGCAAAACAAAAGTCTAACCTGGACAAATCTCGATCCGATGATTATGGATCTAGGTTTTCTGGTAGACAGTATGGTATGAAGCGCAGTCGTCAACACGACAGTAGTAAATATTTTCGATACCACTTTTCAAAGGTCAATGATGAAGTGAAGTGTTGGTATTGCGGAGAAGAGAATCATACGACATATGTTTGTCGTCATGGTGCTCCAGTGTATTGTTTTAAATGTAAAGGTGAAGGCCACAAGGCTAAGGCATGTAGTTGGTATAAGGGAGTCGGCCAAGAAGAGAGAGCCGCTGTTGCTGGCGTCTGCTCTAGTGAAACGAATCCTGGTAAAACCATTAAAAAGCGTATCAAACATAAAAGAGGTAAAAAGAGGAAAATAGAAGCAAACAAAGTAAACAAAGTAAACATTGACTTCTTAAACATACGAGGCATATCAAGTAAAATACATGAATTAAATAATCACCTCGTTAAAGAAGAGGTTGGTATTTTTGGTGTAGTTGAAACATTTCTTAAGACCGATAATAGACCCGCAAAGCTTGACAACTCTTATTCGTGGATAGGTAAATGTCGTAAATCCGGTAAGGACAAGGGTGGTATTGGTTTATGTATAAACTCGAATATTCCCGTTCTTGATAATAACCTATTGGGTAGCATAGACGATGATTTCGAACGTTTTTGGACCTTGACTAGATTGGGAAATAGTAAAATAACCGTAGGTATTGTATATTTTCCGAATGACGGCATTGACAAGTCGCTAACCGACAGACTTATGTATGAGCTTCTTGAAAACTGTTCGAAACTGGGTGACCTCGGTTGTGAAATTTTAATAATGGGAGATTTTAACGGTAAATGCATAAGTAAATGTGAATTAACAGGTTTAAACATACTGTGTGATAACTCATCATATAATGGACATCGTCTAAGACAGTTCATCGAGGCTAGTGATATGTGTGCCGGTAACACTCTCGCATGTTGTGAAGGAATGTATACTTGCATCCTAAATAACCAAAAGTCAGCTGTTGATTATGTGATCTTTTCAAAAGATTTAAGTAGTCGAGTATCATCGTTCATTATAGACGAAAATGCTACTTTCGATTTATAAAGCGATCATGTAATTTTGCGGAGTGTCATTGAAATAAATAGTAGGAATGCGAAATTTAGGGAAATAAAAACTCCCATTATGCATTGGAAGATAAATGATAATACTGACTGGAACCTTTTCCAGAAAACCTTAAAGGAAAAGTTTGAATTTTCAAAGCAAAACTCTGAAGGTATTGCTAATATTAATATTATTTGGTCATTATGGAAAAATGCAGTTCAAGAATCGGCAGAATTGACCATTGGTAAAGCTAAATTGTCTACAAAATATCGAACATTTTGGGACAAAGAGCTAGATCACTTAATTACAGCGAGACGCGACAGCAACCGCCTTAAAAGAATACATGATAAAACGCGGAATTCGGACAGCGTAACTGGACAGCTACTGTCGAACCTGTACATATCGCGTAAGCAGCGAGTACAGAATGTTATTAAGCGAAAGGAGTGGTCAGCAAAATTTAAATCTTTTGACAGGGTGTGGAGAGATGGTCTTTTTTATCTTTTATGGGAGAATGGTGTACAAGGAAAATGCTGGAAGCTTCTGAAAAGTCTTTA
>MJUU01022641.1:2427-12898 GCA_002080025.1 Modiolus philippinarum
ATTTTGAAACCATTGGACCGATGCCACTGCTGGTGGACCAGAGGTCCCCGAGGGTATTCACCAGTCCAATAGTCAGACTTGTCTGACATGAAAATTTACATAGCGATTTATAGAAATTTACTGTTTTATCAAAATTCAACCCCTTTAAAATACTACGGCTTCATTCCGTGTATGACACTCGGTGGATGTCCTTAGTACTGGATTTGGCTTCCTATTTCGATAGTTTTGGTAATGAGTACTTCTTTTTAGACTATTTTTGGATTACGGCTTTCCATATCATTCGATTTTAATGCTGCTGATGAGAGGTTACTCCTTGAAACACGTGTATAGCATAACTAAATTTACAGTTTAATATGCAACTTTGGTATTTTTGAATTTTGAAACCAGTGGACCGATGCCACTGCTGGTGGACCAGAGGTCCCCGAGGGTATTCACCAGTCCAATAGTCAGACTTGTCTGACATGAAAATTTACGTAGCGATTTATAGAAATTTACTGTTTTATCAAAATTATAACCCCTTTAAAATACTACGGCTTCATTCCGTGTATGGCACTCGGTTGATGTTCTTAGTACTTGATGTGGCTTCCTATTTCGACAGTTTTGGTAATGAGTACTTCTTTTAAGACTATTTTTGGATTACGGCTTTCCATATCATTCGATTTTAATGCTGCTGATGAGAGGTTACTCCTTGAAACATGTGTACAGCATAATTGAATTTACAGTTTATGCAACTTTGGTATTTTTGAATTTTGTAATCATCACTTCCCTTGTTCCTTCGGTATTCTACTGCCGTTGTTCTATATACAAGGGAACGAAATTCTAACAAAGAACCAGTTTAATTTCATTTGCTATGACAATATTACAGATACTATAAAGTAAATGCACATGAGACAAACAAAGTCTCTACTTTCACATGGAAAGACGCTTTTAATGTTGTTTTCATCTTGGAATCGCAATATTTCCCTCAACAATAAACACTGCTCATAATCAAAAGTAAGTTCAAGACGGTCTTAAGCACCTGCTGTTGACTTATTTAAATATCGCATACATGTAGCATTACATATAAAGTATGTTTTACAATATCAAATGTTATTATCATAAGCCTACAATCCAAGGAGTCGAATGTTGTTATTATTGTATTTTTATTTGAAATTATAATGCAAGACTTTCACATGAACTTAACAAATGTTGAATGTAATTATAACAAAATGTCATCTGAACCTACTACAATCCATGCTGTCAATTACTATTATATCAGATTTTATATATGAAAGTAGATCGACAATAATATACGGCGCATTCGATTGGCGCATTAGCGAAACACGAGACGGGTGCAGAATTGACTTCTTTTCAAGCCAAAATATTCCATTATTTGCCTTTTCATTATGACGTCGGAATAAATTGACATACACTTTCCCGACAATTAGCTCCCCTTTCCCGTAAATATTGTCTATTTCGTTAACTATATAAAACATATCTCTTAATCAAACAACTCAACATATAGCTAAAGGGTACATCTCTGAAATATGAAAAAATAAGAAAATTTACCCGATATTTATGTCATATGAAAGCAAAATAGTAAGTACATTCTCACAGTTCCCTGTATTTTCTTTATAAATATTGCTGAAAAATACTAACTTTGGCCTGATTTTCAAAGACTGATAACAGAAACAGATGATCGGTGACAAATCGGTTTTATTTTATTTTTTGAACAAATGGACTAAACCTGCAAAGTATCTTAAAATAAAAAAAGTATGATATTTTTATTACGCTCGATCTACTTTAACATAAAATTCATGGTGTCGAATGTAAATTTTTATACGATTTTCATATGATACATGTAACATAATTAAAGAGTTCGAATGTTATTATATCAGATTTTTATAGGCACTTACAATCCAAGGTGTTGAATGCCAATATGGGTAATAATCTCTTTCTTCTTGACATTCATACCCATATTTTTGGCCGTTCGAATTCTGTCTCGTAAATCTGGCATGCCTTCTCCTTGCGCCTCCTAAATTCTTTGAAAAAATAAAAACAGAATAGACATAAAACATTATTTGTCATGCAATATGATATAAATAAATTGAATTTCCTCAAATGGCAATACTTTTGTAATCAAGAACCTCTTTTCCAGCTGTAACAAGGTAACAATCGATAATTCAATAAAATGGGATCTAGTATTAAATACATCTAATTAAAAGCGCCAGCATACGGAGTTTATATCCTCCCAACTCATCCGCTACTCAAGTGGTGGTCGATTCAGTGAATACCTTGGTAAAGCTCGGTTGCTTACAAATAGGTTTTTAAATCAAGAGTATCTTACCGAAAACTTGAAGTCATCACTACACAAGTTTTACGGTCAACATCACGATCTGAAGGCCTGCTGTTGTATATCTGTTTCCCAAAGGACAACAGATCGTTCCCTTTACAGCTATTTTTTTTTCCTCCACCGGATTCGATTTTACGACTGGAGTTGACATATTCAACACAGCGGGTGTTTTATAAGAAGCATGAGATGCTAACTCTACTGGTGCACCTGACCTCACCTAATATTTTGATTGGGTCCATGCTGTTCATCTGTGCGTGTCTTCATTTTTCTTTTCTGTCTTTATTAATATTGTGTCCTTGTTTCTTTCTTTTTACGATGTGCCATTGTCCATGAATTGTTCCTTTTTGATATCATTTATTTTTATTATTATTTTTTTATTTTTTCGACTGACTGTTGTTTGATAATCTTTATAAATCATTTTTCATTTATTCAATGTCTGGTATTTTGGTGTCTTCGGAGTTTGCGTACAATTAACAAAATTGTGATAATTAATATAATTCAAACCATTATTATAAGGAGGAACAAAATAATGACAGATTACAAAGTTAAATCCTTACTTATATCATTTCAAAATAAACCTTCATGAAATTTTGAATTATTATTTCATGCTTTAGGAGACATCAAATAAGTTTTATATTTATTGCACATTATGATTGTTTCTTTAAATTGTCTTAATGACTTTAATTAGTATTTCCTGGTTCCAGGAAACACACAAATGCGATTGAAAATCTTGAATTTGGCCCTCGATGGTCTATTCAATTCAATGATGTTGAGCAGAGGATGGAAATTTGCGTTTATAGTTCAATTCCATAATACGTTGTTACCTGGAAAAGGCCTAAGTTGAACTGTTAACCCCCACTTTCTTTCTTTTTTTCTCATTGCTCTTCTGTTCAAAGTTTTTAGCTCATTTAAGCATTATGTTTATGTCAAGGCGGTGTCTTTGTATCTGTCAGCATCTTTTAACATCATTTTTTTGTTTGTCATTTTAACTGATAACATGCGAGCCACAGCCCTATAGAATTTTGACTGCTTACTGAGAATTGTTATTACTATCAAAGGTTATTTCTGATATACAGAAAAACGCAACAATAGACGATTTTGCAAAAGTTTCGTCTAATACATTTAACCCCGCTGAATACAAATAAATAAATGCATCTGTTTTTGAGTTAAAATAATTAAACAAGGCATAATATGAATAATTAAAAAAATGTAATAAAACATTGCAATTTTCAACCGATGGTTTGTATATTGCTTCCTGCATTTGATCTCAATGCATTAAGCTCCGTTATAAACAATAAACAATGTAAAGATATGGGGTAAATGCACATGAGTAAAGGTATCTACAATGTATATTTGACAGATCTTTTAAAACTACAAGATGGCTCTTGAAACGGGAGTCAGTAACCAATCCGTTACCAAATAGATCTTTCAAACAATGTATTTCTCACTGATAGTGTGACGGTGTAGTTAGGGGGGTAGGACATGCTTACCCTTCTGCAGCACCTGAGGTCACTCCAGGTTTTCATAGGAGTCACACTATGAGTGCCTTGGTTCTTAATGTTGTCTTCTTATTTGTGTGCATTGTCCTTGTTTTCTCTGTTGCTATTTTTACTACGTCTTTGGACTTTGATTTTTGTGATCATCACCTACCTTGTTCCTTTGGTATTCTACTGCCGTTGATGGATATAAAGTCGATTTTTGATATGTTAAGGCTTATTCAAATCAATAGTGCACGATTATAGTTAAATTTTCAGATATGATTTGTTGTTACTTTAAAGTGCATTTATCAAAACACTCATTTGTTTTGAAAATTTTGTGCGGTACAAAAATACCAAACTTAATTAACAGAAAAATGTTTGTATGCTGTACACGTGTTTCAAGGAGTAATCTCTCATCAGCAGCATTAGAATCAAATAATATGGAAAGTCATTATCCAAAAGTAGTCCGAAAAGAAGTACACATAACCGAAAATTCCGAAATAGCAAGCCAAATCCAGTACTAAGGACATCTACCGAGTGCCATACATGGAATGAAGCCATACTATTTTCAAGGGGTTAGAATTTTGACAAAGGCAGTGGATTTCTATAAAACCCAAGGTGAATTTTCATGCCAGACAAGTTTGAGCTGATCTGAAAACAGCTGTTTAGGGCAAATTTTTAATTAATTCATATTCAAATAAAAAAAAATGGTTTTTGAGTTATAATTAATTTGGATACTATGATTTGATATAATATATTTATTTATGGTATACCCAATCTACACAAAATGAGAACTATAATAGAATATAAGTCTCAGTTTTTAATTTTATTCAAAATAAAAAGTATGGGAGCAGTGCGCTTGATTTTAATCGTATTGATAATACATTTGTCAGATTTAAAGGTGCTATTAATCATTAGCAAGTTGTTGTACCAATGGTCAGGAATTGTGTTCCTCTACTGATAGATATGTTTGTATATTCGTACAGACTGAATTTCTTCAGGGACTCGCAAAAGATGATGAAATAAAAGATTTTAGATCCTTGAATTTGACTTATAGATTCATGGTTGATTTTGTATTCATTTTTTGTAAAATTGATCACATTAATATATCTTCCAGAATTAGAGATAAGAGAAACGACAGAAAATCACTAGATATGCATTTTTTGGACTTCTATCTAGTTTGACACGAATCGTCATTAAAGCCCTAATATTTATGACAAAACGGGCAATTTAATTTCAAAATTATCAAATTTCCACATTCGAACTTCTTTTGCCTACGGAGTGTGTGTTTCATAGTTGATTCTTTACGCGAGAGATACCGGAAACGATAGAAAACCACTAGATATGAATTTGTTTGACTAACATCTAGTTTGACACGAATGGTCATTATAGCACCGTTATTTATGACAAAAGGGGCAATTTAATTTCACAATTATCAAATTTCAATATTCCAACTGCTTGTGCTTACGGAGTGTGTGTTTCACAGTTGATTCTTTAAGCGAGAGCTATCGCAAATAATTCAGACTTTCTCATAAAGCGTAGTTATATCAGTAAACGCCTTATTAATTAAGGCTTCTAAACATTCAGTCCTATGAGATCACTAAAAAGTTCCTAGATAGATATTATTTCGATGGAGATAGTTTGAAGTTTCGGTTGATTGTGTTTAGAGATTTTTTTTACTTAATACTTGGATTAACATTTCTCTTTACTCTCTATGACCTTTCAAGAGCAATTTCTAGAATTGATAGAAAACCTTAGTAATCAAGAAGGGGGGAGGGGGGTGTTGGCGTGCCAAAAAACCGGTTTCACCCAATTTCTTTCTTTTGAAGTGCCTGAACCATGTCAGGACCATTACAGTTGACAATTGTTCTGATAGTTTTGCTCCTACTTTGTCTATTTGCAACTTTGACTCTGGTCCTTCATAATTCTGCTCGGTAATTTTTCTATTGCCTCTTGTTTAGTGATCATTTATACAACATGAAACGAAATCTTACATCGGTGACTCGAATCAAGATTTTAAGAAACTCGTCTCAAATAATCTATTACGTTTGAACTGCATCAATAGTTTTTTAAATAAGGACTTAAGGTTCGCTGGAGTGTTCACCTTCAAAAGAGGGTACCGTGTTATTTTTTGCCATTTTTGTCACTTTTGCATCAGTTCTTAAAAAGTGAACATTCAAAAACGATGTTGCAGAGGACCCTCTAGATTCGTAGGAGAAGCTCTATTTAAATATATTAATAAACTAATTGCAAATCCTACCTGGTCTGCTTTAAATAGTCCGTAATTTCTTATTCTCTTAGTACAATTCATATAATACTCTCTGTTTTCATGCATTCCATATTCATAATCCATATTGCAATCTCCGTTTCCACATTTGTTATTTTCTTGAGGAATTTGACTACAAACGTAATAATTCATATGTTTTATATCATACTAGTATACAAGTAAACAAATAACAAAATACCAAACTTACTGTGGATTTAATTTCAGCATATGCGCATTTCGACAACTTATGTCTCTTCAGTGCAAATCAAATCAAAACACTTGGAAATCCATACATCGAAATATGTGTCAAATCTGATAGAGAAAATTACCAATGGCATATAGGAAAGCCAAACATCAGCTAAGGACAGAGTTATGCAAGAGGAAGATACTCCTTACTTTTAAACAAAATGTTCTTAAATTTAGATATTGCAAGTTTCCAAATAAATCGTTTTTCAGGCAGCACCGAAGTATTGGCTACTGGGTTGGAAAAGACATCGGGACAAAATGAAGAAAAACAAAGAAGTATTATGCCAAAGCTTGGCTCTGTCAAGTTTCTGGAATTAAGATATTTTAATTTGCTCAATTGCTTGTCTTCTGATATAAAGTAGAGTATAAACTATATCTTCTATACTGAGATTTTTTAGGGAATTTAGCCCTAAAAAATGTAACAGTCTACCTTAATGGAATAATTCTTAGACTAAACACTGATAAACATTAAGTTAAGATCTTTATTGTCAAATATTTCTACAAGAACTGTTATCCCTAAAACAAGATATACTGACAAGATACTACTGTACACAATACTTACGCTGTTGTTGCTCCATCTCTCACTAAATCATCACATATATACTGTAGGATAATTTCACAATTATTGTTCGGACCTGCACAGGAATGTTGGTTAGTCCTGAAAGTATACAGCAAATATGATACCACCAGGTAGACAACCGGAAGCTTTAAGGCAAATGGTTTTTACCTGCATATAATGGTAAAAACTTACCACCAAAGGAACGAAGGTTGTATTTATTACGAAAATCGAAATCCAGAGAAACAGTAAAAAAAATACAGAAAATTAAATGCATGTGACACCGACAAAGCACAAAAACACAACAAAGGCCCTTTTAAAACATGAGCTCCAATAACCGAGAGTGACATAAGGTACTCCGGAAGGGTAGGCATGTTCCACCTCGCTTACGACACCCGTCACACAGTGAGGCATATATTGCTTTGAAATATCTGTTAGGTGGCTGATTGTTCTATGTCATTATCTAGTCATTAGACGAAACCAATTGATATCCATAATTTGTGTTACGCCTCTAACCCTAAAACATTACGTAGGTAAAAATGTGAAAGCTTTTGTACTTCAGTACTTCCTAGTAAAATCAGTACAACAACTCTAATTTACCAAGAAAAAACAAAATGTTAACAGTATGATATACAATACAGCACAAGAAACTTAGACATTGCTAATGTGAATAAATATTTTACGGAAGGATATGGTGTAAATGCACATGAGTCCATAACACATATGTTAACTACAACTGCAATAACTTTAATGAACTGTATGCCCATTTCGGAAATTTATTCCTCATCAGCAGCACTAGAACCCAAACATAGGAAATAATATGGAGCAAAGTCTTTAGAAATACACGGATAGACGAAACAATGGAACAACGCATTACTGTGGCAATATCAAGACGACCCTGGCAGAATTCATTGTTAGATGTCAACTAACGCTACATCCATGTCTTTACTATTCGCTGTTGGGGGTCAACGATAACATTAACTAAACTGGCAGAGTTATCCTACAATCACTGTCATTCGATAAACGGCAAACGCACTAGCGTCTGAAGACCACGGACAACTACAACTCCAATAAAAACCGGGAATTGTTTTGTTTGTTTCGTCTTCTTTGTTTGTTTACATTCTCTGTTTGTAATCCATATCTAGTCATGCATTATGAATTTAGAACTTTGGTTCTTGCTTCGGTATTAATTTGGAGATTTATCTATATAGATAACAAAATACAGAAGTTACTGTGAATTTATTTTCTGCATATGCACACTTCGACAATTTATGTCTCATCAGTTCAAATAAAATCAAAACATTTGGAAGTCCATTAACCAATAAATGTATAAAAGCTGACAGAGAACGAATAATCAAAGGGATCGAAATAGAAAAGCCCAATTTCAGCTACGGACAGAGCATAGATGATGCTCTTCAATTAAACAATCCTCAATTGAAGTATTACCAACATCTGATAAACCAAATGAACTCGAAATTAAAGAAACTACTGATAATCAATAAAGGGATGTGGAGTAAATGCACTACAAAAGTCTCTACAAATTCATGGTAAGAACAAACAATAGAACAACGCTTTTATTGTTGTTCTTCCTCTTGAAGTGTGATAAATCCTCATCAACATCATACCTGTACCTATGCCTCTACAATCACAACTCTGGACGTCTGTAAGCAAAACTTTACTAACGACAAGCGTGATGATTTCGACTTTCCATTTGTGAACTTGTGAAAGATATAGTAAAAATCTTTACGGTCGTCCTCATGATTTGATAGACCGTTACAATGTTTCTATTACACAGAAATGATATCTTTGGGTAAATCCAGAGTTTATTACCGGACTGACAAACAAGGACTGTGACAAATCTGGACTTATTATACTGGCAGCGTGATGGGTCCACGCATGGAGCAATTCATGATTATCCTTGCAGAGCACCTGATCATACCTCAGTTTTTGTGTGTGTTCACACTGTTAGTGCTTTACTTTTATGGCGTCTTGTTCATTTTTCTTTATTTGTTTTGTCTTTGTTATGATGTCTCAATTTGTGTTGGATTTGGATTGCCACAATTTTGGATTTATGATTTTTAAATTCTTCCTTTCATCAATTTTGCCTCCATATTCGTTGCCGAGTATTCAGTCAAAATCCGCATTTGACAGATATGTTTGCCTGTTTTATGCACAACACATTATAACTTTATTTCTATTTCTAAAAGCTAATATACCCCTTTTTTGCAACCGCAAATTTTACAAGAGAAAAACATATATTAACTTATTAGGTATCCTATGTTTTGCAGCTCAATTATCATGGACTAAGTGCCAGTAATAATGTAATTTTCAAAGCTTTACAATTTTTGTCACAGAAAAACATGTAAACAGTGTTTCATGAAAAAACTTCAAAACGGAACCATACCTAACAGTGATAAATTTATTTCTATTTTCAATGATAAGGTATATTGAAAATATCCTTACTATTGATAATCCCCAGTTTTTAGATTATGTAGACAGTATTTATCCACAACAACTGAAATTAAATAAAGCTAAAACAATGATTCCAAATGTTGCCCTTTTCTGGATCTGACTATTATCATTGACTTTGGTAAAATCAAAACCAAAATATATGATAAAAGGGATGATTTTGATCTCAATATTACTCATTTCCCTTTTCTTGACGGCCATATTCCCCTTGCTCCATCCTACGGGGTGTAAATTTCTCAACTGGTACGATTCGCACGACTTTGTTCTACTCTTGATGATTTCAATGAACGTAACCGTACTATCACAGACAAACTTTTACAACAGGGTTACAGATTTCGTAAGTTGTTGAATACATTTAAGAAGTTTTGTTATAGATATGAACATGTTATATCTAAATATGGCGTTACTCGTAAACAGCTTATTACTATGAGCATTTGTAGTCCTCAATTTTACGGAAATGTTGTTAAAAAATGCCAGAAATTGATAAAAAATCCAGGACTGGGTTGCACAAACGTCAATTAAAGTTAATTGACGTTTAAATTTTAAGTGTAAATTAATTTGGTTGAATTTGTTAAGGATTTGATTTACAATTAAGATTTAAACGTCAATTAACTATTAATTGACGTTTGTGCAACCCTGTCCAGAAAAGCTGGGACGTAACTTACATTCTTTACGTAATAGGGGATATCGGCAAGATATTCTGCTTGCATCCGTTAAATTAGCTTTGAGACCTAGTGACCTGAAAATTTTGCACACACACTGGCCTCTCACTGATATTGCCGATGTCTACTGAAATTTATGATGATTCTTGACCAAACCCTTCGGGAAGTTTTGAGTTTGATTTTTCTTCCGTAGTGCGACAGTGTTCTACCAGCAGACTAGGCTACTTGAGCTAGCCGGCAGTTTAGCGGTGAGCACCCCTTGACCCATCTTTCAAAATTACGTATTGTTTTTTTTTTTCTCTCCTTTCAAGATTATCGTCATGGAGTTAGTAGTCTACCTGTATTGGGTTTTATTTGTATGTTTTTATACTATAGAGAAACGGGACAGGTTTGGGTACCCATAAACCGGTTTAACCCTACCGCTGGCTTTTGCTAGTGCCGGTACCAAGTCCGGCTGTCCCG
>MJUU01022641.1:28730-49408 GCA_002080025.1 Modiolus philippinarum
AATGTGTTTCAAAATGATTTATTCGGATATCAACAACTTCAATGTATTTGTTAATGAAAGTGTCTAATGATTTTTTATCTGCTTTTTCTCTTAAACACCACTTTTTACAGATTGACATATTTTAATGACTTCACGACAGTCTTTCCAAATGATGTTTGAAGGAGGACGATATTTGGGTCTTTTTTGGAGAAAAGTTTTAACCTCTCGGTCTTGGACGATGTTGAGGTCTCCTGTAATAACATGACCACTAGGTTCATGCTTGCACAATTTCAGGTCAAGGGTAAATTTTGATTGATTTCAGGAGTTTTTGGTAGCAGATGAATGATTAAAAATAAGGTCTCTTGTAGGTTTTTGTAAGTATAAGAAAAAATGGGTGGTTCCATATTATCAAAATCAGGTGGAATAAGTTTGATAATTTTTGAGTCTCTAAATATACTAGATACATCAATAAGATCGATCCCTTTGTTGATATACGGTAAGTTAAGGAAATATTTTTATGGTTTTCAGGTTTATCAATTATAGGAAACAATCTGTGGTAACAAAATGCTCTGATTATTCCAGCAGCTTCATACTCTGCACTGTAATATGCTATGGTATTGCATTTTTCCAATAAAGTGTTTCACAATAGGAATTGAACATAATTTACAAAGCAAATTATGTCTGCCGTTATTTTTTTATTATACATACATGCAGAAGGAAATTTCTACAACTGATGTCTATTTTGTTAAAATAAAATCAAATCAATGTAAAAACCAAAGACAATTAAAAAAACAGACTCATTTTAATATTTGTTTTACCTTTATGATAAATATACCACGTCAGACAGGTATCAACAGCTAATTGCGTTTATATAAATCTATCATCTTGTGCAATCAAGTTTTATGTAGTTTTATATTTTTATATAATGTTACATAATGAAAATATTATAATGCTTAAAATTTGCATATTGTTTTTGGCAATTTAATATGTTTGATAACAATTCATCCAGCTGTGATTGAAAGAGATTCATCTAAATTGGATATCTTATAGACGCCATAAATTAGTTTCGTAAAGGGGAAAGAAAATATTAAATTTTATAGAAGTGGTAAATGGGGGTCATAACAGAGTGGTCAAAAGCTGAAGTCCATGAGACAAAAGACAAATCAGATGGAAATCACGTGGAAAATTGTTGACCACAATGGTCCTGACTCGGTACAGGCATTTCAAAAGAAATGGTGGGTTAAACCGGTTTTATGACTAGCCAAACCTCTTCTTCAATTGCGGTAGTGTCCGGTAGCATCTAAACAGTAATTTATATTTAAGATTGCTTTACAGCACATAGAAAGCTGAGCTTTGCAGAAATTTTAGAACAGCCCAGTTATTCAGTACTTTTACACTAGCCGAAAAACCGATATTAAAAAGATGTGCACTGTTAAAGTTTAGAAATTTAACAAAACAAAGGAGTGTTTTCGTCCTGCAAATTTAATTTATTTGCTAGATGTGGTGTATATTCAGTTTATCTTGTTAACTTGAGTTTTTATGAAGCTGGGTCCTCCAAATGTTATATCATCTTCTCTGCACTGGGCAGACAAATGTTGTGCATTTCAATGGGAGGACGAATTTACGGTCGACAAGACGATCCTGTGGACTGGTATGGGATATCTGTTTTCCTAATGACGATAGATCTTTACCTTTGAAAGGTTAATTGTGGCTTCCTCTAATAGTTTGACTTTACTGCCGGATTTGACAGGAAGCAGGAGATGCTTACTTCTCCGGTGTACCTAATTTCATCCATTTTTTTTATTCAGTACGTGTTGTTCATAATTGCTTCTGGTTGTGTCTTCATTTTATTTTCTGTGCCGTTCTCATGTTATGTCTTTGTTTCTTTGTTTTTCAAACTAACAATTGTCCTTTGGTTTTGCGTTTTAGACTGACAGTTTTGTTCATACGTACTTTATGGTTTTCAAATAATGATTTGTCAAAAACAAACTATTTCGTGCAATGGTTTGGATATGGAATCGCAAAGAGAATTTTTTTATATGGATTTATGAATTATATTTCATATTTTCACTTTCTACAAAGTTACTACTCTGGTTTAAGATGTAGAAACCCAAGTTTGCAGACAATCAAAGCCGATTATTCTTACCTTATGGCTATTTAAGTGTGTACATTTTTACACAGGATGAACTCTACTGCTTATAATTCTTATTTACTTGACAGATATTCGTTTTAGATAAGGAGTTCCGTTTTAGTATAGGATGGTGGAAATAACAGGATCATACAGAAATTTGGCAATCAATCCTAAAAACAAAGCATTTAGAGATTGAACATAGCTTTTATGTATACGTTTTTGATACATTAATTTTGCTCTGTTGAAAAAATGACTGTACAAACTGCAGTCAATAACAATGAGAAATGAGTTGTGAGATGTAGACGCCCTATGCCGTGGATATTACTGCTTAAAATGAGAAGTTTATGATTCGAAAGTCAAAATTATCACATTTGTGGTAAATGTTTGTTTTCAGACGTCTAGAAAAACTAATATTGATATATATTTAATGTAGGTAAGGTGCTGATGAAAATGTGTTAGTAGTCTCTCTAATTTCAACTTCATTTGGGTATATACAATGAAGGTAAACACTAAATTGAGCATTGTTCATTTATATAACAGAAAATTGGCTAGATTGTGTTTTTTTTCTTATCGACTTAAAGTTGCACAAAATTAGTCCTTATAGGTATCCCTATTTTTTGCTAGAACACTCGTCTTTCGATTTTTTCAAAGATATATCGGTTAAAAATCTCCAGCTTTGTGATGATGTCCTCCTCATCTTACTTTTTTGTTGTTTTGCGTTAAAAAAAGTTCCTTTTTACGTAGTACCATATATGAATGTCTTTTTCACAATTTTTAGTACAGAAGGACGATCATATTAAATCCCGGAGTACTGACTTGATGTTATCACGTGGGACAGAAGTAAACAGTGTAGAAAATCATATGTTTTGACTCTTTTGCAATAGTTGAATTCATTTGAGGATACATATTCTAACAAGTCTTTCGAGTCTCTTGTTGAGTATACTTTGTCACTATATATCTTGAATTAAGGAGCTTAAAACAGAACTTTCTGTGCTCTTGGCAGCTCCAGCAATGCATCACCGTTTGTAAGGGCATTTATGTAACTTAGTTACCAAGTGGTATGTGTCAACGGATTTCATGTCACATGTATCGTCCTTGAGATAAATGTGACCAAAAGGGGCAAATCTCAATTTGTTTCTTTAATTTTCTTACTTTCGTGCACTTTCCAATGGATTACTTATGAAACAAAATTAACAAGCGCCCAATTCACAGATTTTTGAGAACTGAAAACGGCGAAATTTTCGCTTCTGATTTATTTTCGCTATTATCGTTGTTATGAAGAGAGCACGAAAATAAAATTATCTTTAATATTTTGAAGCAAATTGTTCTTCAGTATCTCAACTAGCAACCGCAATTTCAAGATTGTGCGAACTGAAAACCGATAAAAAAAAGATGGCGGGAAGATTTCCCGGTTTACAATATACTAGCAAAATGGACCAAAATTTCAAATGCGCAAATTACCAAATATTTCTGTTTCTTATCTAATTTCGATCGGATTTTTTCCTTCGGATTTCTCTTATTGTTAGCTCTCGGCAGTATGCAATCAGATGGGGTGTGGTTCTTAGCATTTCCCAAAATACAAGCGTTGAAAGGGGTAAAATTTAAAATTTGTATTCCTATCGTTATTTATGTTTTTCTCTTGTTTTCATTATTGCTTTTCTAGCGCAGTTCGCTTGTAAATTGTGGCATGTGATTGTAGTTCCCGACCATTGTAGGTGTTTACTGTTATTCTGTTTTTTGTAATTTTTCTACTTTATTTGATTTTAGTAGGGTTTGCCTTTTTTGGGTGTATTTTTCTTGATCTAAGTGTTCATCAGTGTGCAACAGATTTTTTGTAGTTCTCATTGTTTCTGAGCTAAAGGATTTTATTAAATGTTGATTTTTTCTTAATTTTTCGTTAAAACCAGTTTTACCTAATATATTTAATGAAACAAGATAGTTTGAAAAAAAATATATGTTGTTTAATCAAATTATAATTTTAATCAACTTATACAATAATCCAAATTTATTTTATCTAAAAAAATTCAATAAAAAAAAATGATATTTTAAGTTTAGATGACAGAATATATCGATTACAGTAATACAACAAGTAGTAAAATATTTATAATTGCATTGAATGATCATTACTACAGTCCTGACAGAAGTGATATGGATTTATGATCTAGTGAAGGGGGTAGCAAAGAGTTTAAAAAAAGGATTGCAAGCTAAAATTTGCAATTGCTTGCCATACCAGACGATCAGACGATCAAACTATAGTGTGATAGTTGCAGCCTTTTTGCAGATTTAACGATTCATTTTTTCACATAGTATCTTTATATTTAAGTCTTGGCATAAAATTAGAATATAGTAAGCAATGCACATGTTTAAGTATAACATTAATTATTTTTGATTTTATAGTAGTATTTAAAAAATTGAATTTGCCAATGTATTCTTTCCTTAATAGCTACCAGAGTAAGTTATTCATTTGCTGGTTGCCTGTCAATCTATGAAAGTGTTGGATGATAAGGCGGCATATAATATTATTTCGATTTTACCCTATAAATTCAACAAAGTGGCAGATAAAATAAACTTATTGATTTAAATCAATACATGTCAGTGTTATTACATACCTGGACCTCATCGGTCGTCTCGAGATGTTTTTTCTTCATTTGCCTTTTGCAAAAGCAAATACAAACGTGCACAAAAACAAAAACAAAACTTTTTATATATTTTTATAAATAGATCATTCTTATATTCAATGCTCATATGAGGGTCTTTCAATATATATTATCATTGCGAATCTTACTTATTTTAATAGACATAATAGGACAAGAAAAGGAAAATGCTCAAAATAATATATAATTGCAACTTACCTTGGGTTGTGGAGGAAGATATCTGCTGCTGCTTCGTAAAATAAAGTAATTATACAGATCAGTTTGAAAACTCTCAGTCTCTCCATGTCGATATTTCTAACTGAACTGATTGCAAAATGTTGAACCTATACAATAAATGCAATTTAAGCTTATTAAAATTTCCATATATGGATGACAAATGTGCCTTGAATTTCATTTGATAGGATTAGATTTAGATATCGACATGCGGATTGCCATTATGCTTCGAATTCATTTGATAGGATGATGGTCAAATATCACGTGACACCGTATTGCACGAATCACGAGAGTCATATCTGCTTTTCAATTTAATAACACACTTTGATATCACTGAATCTCCTCAGAAGCTACAACGCTATTGTAAAGAAAAGATACAGAATCAAAGTTTATAAGGACAAGACAAAGAGTAGTGAAAGTAAGTAAAATTTACAATGTACCTTTTATTTCTTAATTATTCTAAATAACTTTGAATCAAAAATTAGAATATAAATTTTGCTTTTTCCATCTGACTTTTGAATGATAGTGTGACGATGTGTCAAGCGTCTGAGTATATCATGCTTACCTTTCCAAAACACCCAATACCTCCAGTTTTATTTTAGGAGGTTACAATGTAAATTTTTTTTTGTTTTTCACTTTTGCTACGTACTGTTTCATTGTTTTATCTTCTTTTCTTCTGTCTTCATTTGTGTTCCCTCTCTATTAGATTTTCTTCATTTTTAGCCGATGTATTTTAAATGTTTCAGTTTTATTCATGTACAGCAGTACAAATTAGTGTGATTTTCATACAAATGCTTTATTATTAAATTTTACATCCACGAGGATATATCATGCTTATATGGATGAATTTTTGGTCCTTTAGATTCATTAACTAACACATTGACATGTAAATCATCAATGCTGCGACCTAATTATAAAAAAAAACATTGCATTTACATTTTTTTTTAATTTAGGCACAATGATAATACAGTGGTTAGTCACTTGTATATATTTGATAAGCTGGAGTCGAGCAGATATAGTTCTCCACAATCCAAGAGGATCCAACAATCGTCTGAATGAAAAATCAGCAACCAGAGAAACTAACAACAGACTTTTCGACTCACAGGTAATGATAATGTAACTTAGCACCTCCATTAACACTGCATTAATATATAAGATTAACAATAAATAATTCGATTTACCTCCCCTACCACTAATTTTGCATCTTTGACAGTGTTCTAACTCTAACGATATGATACGGATAAGACCTTAATAGAAAGCTTTATTCCGTGTAGTCGAGTTAGATAAATAGGATTAAATGAACTTAAAATTCATTTAGTTAAGTATCGTTGAAGTTTCGCAACCTTTTGGCTTATGTCCTTTTAAATATTTTCAAGCAAGATTGAACTTAACTAAAAATCGTCCGTACAAAAACCGTCCCACCCAAATCGTACCTTCACTCTACTGCAATTTACTACATCAATCCGACCAAATGATCCATTTCACTAGAGGTGAAAACGGAGTAACGCACATCTCTTTGTTATAAAACTTGCATTGTCCAAGTTTCTAATTTCCCAATATGATAAATAATGGTATCTTCAAAAGTACCATTTAGGTGTAATTTTAGGTTTCAATACTTTGTAGAGATTTTTCCAATGAAAATTTGTGTCTTATTTCTTCATTATAATCTTTCAAATGGTATCAAATTATTTCTATAAAAAAATCAATCAGTTCTGTTAGATCTTTTAATCCTTTTTCTGGAAAGTTCTAAAAAACTATCCTTTTTTTAAATGATGACTTTCATTGTCCTGGAACATAAGATATTTTTTATTAATATTGTGTTTATTTGTTTTCTGTCTCATATGATTCCTTTTTATTGACTCTTCATAGCTCTATGTTATATTTTTGGCATGTTTATTAACCCATTACTTTTGTTATTTGTTTCCTCTTTCTCATGTCTCTTTTTATGTTGACCTCTTATTATCATGCTAATTCTTATTTGGAATTTTATTTTTTGTGCCTTTTGCCTCGGTATTTTTTTGCCGATGTATTTCTAACCAGTTCGTGTTGTTCATCTGTATGTGTGTTTTCTTTTCTGTCCCGCACATATGTGGTGTCCTTGATTGTTTTTGTTTCCGCTGTGCAGTAATGCTTGGATTGTTAGTTCTTATTCCTATTTACTTTTATATACAATGGACATGCTCTCAGATGTGTAATAATAACTTTTCTCAATTTTCTCCCATCTTCATTACATTTGTGCTAAATGTCTATCCCATATAGTCTATTTGACAGTTCTTACGTCCAGCTGCTGAGTAAGGGATCTGTTCATCCAATGCTACTTTTAGCACTCAAAAATTTGTATGTCCTTCATCAGATATGACATGTTGTAGAAAATGAAAACACAAAATTTCAGCTACATTTACCTCTTCCCTGCCTAGACTCCGATTGTGACTGTATCCAAGATTGACTCAGTGACAGTGTGACGGGTGCAGTGAACGTAGCAGAGCATGCTTACTCTTCTAAAGCGCTAATATCACTCCATTTTTTTCATGGCAGTTATACTCTTAGTGCCTTGGTTTTCAGTATTGTGTTCTATTTCTACGTTTAGTAGCTGTCCTTTGTCATTATATTTCTGTATACTCGTTTAAGCTATAAATATGTTATTTGATTTTGCAATTACCAATCTTTTATTTCTTTGGTACTGTAAAAGGGGAAATTTTCGCGAGGGGTTTATTTTCGCTAACTTCGCGATTGGCACATATTCGCGAAAATTTCCCCTCGCATAAATTTGTTTTTATTAGACCGGTAACCAAAGGCAAGTGACGATCGCGATAATAAACCCCGCGAATAAGTTTAACGATCAAAATCGCTAAATTTAAACCACGCGAAAATATCCCATTTTGCAGTATTCTATTGTCATGGAAAAAACAATGTACAGAAAGGAATCATGATATCAGAGCCATCAATTTAGAGGAGGGTTAGCGATTGTTCTTTCATGCTCTGGAGAACCTTAAGGTCACAAAGATGTGCGGGAGTGTGTCCATTACGACCCGTATAAGAATTAATATAGTTTGCTTTGAATTGAAATTAAAATTGAATTGCTACTGATTTTTCAGTTAACACCATAATAATTACAATTACATGGCACAAGCTGCCAGGGAACTGACAGGGAAATGCTCAAGTAAAACACAAATAAGACAAAAGACAAACGTAAACAATGAGAGGAACTCGGAACAGCCAGGCTAATTGCAGACACCTTGTCTTTCTTGTGTTATTTCAATCAAATGATATTATTTCTGTATATTTTCCAGAACAACAACAGAGGAGGATACAATGTAGGTGATAAAGGACCTGAACCAGCCAGTAATGAAGGGGAACAGTATATGATGGTAAGTAATAAATCATACATTCAATAAATGGAAGACCATCTTTTATAATGTTTCACCTGGCTTATAAACATTCAGTAATTTAACATGTCGAATGCCACACACCAATATCTCTCAAAGTTGTCTCTTTTTGGCAAAACCAAAGACCTTGCATTTATACATGATTAATTTTGATTTTATGTTAATTTTCTGCTTTTAATTTATTTTGATTTTGTTTTTTGAAGATCCCACTTGCATGGGTCAAGTAACACGGATGTAGCATTGCTCGAATCTAGCAATTAATTCCGCGTTGTATATATATATATATAATTATCATAATTTGTAATATTTAACTAGAACAAACAATGCATATCTTAATATGATTGTATTTGTCTGTTTTGGCGACGGACTCCCTTTTCTAATAATGATGATATCAATGTCAAGTTTATTACAATCGCTGAATGAAAGAAAAAGTTAAAATGCTTATGCTTGGTTATGCATTAGATCAATGAATGTATATAAGAGTAATTATGATAATATGGTAATGTCATGATAAACAACAATAAAATACAAGAATTTTTGCATGAACGAGAAACATTTTTTTTTAATTGGAATTGATTTTATTTCCCTGCTTAATAATATATGTGGATGTAATTATAAAAACATGGATTTATCTGAATCTAATTATCATAATATTAAAATATAAATTTGAAATAGTGATAATTGACAAAAATAAAATTATTATAAAATCTATGAAAGTAAAACATTATTTGATTTGATTTCGATTTAATCTCAATATTTAACAATGAATTATGATGTTATCGAAGGAATCCAATTTGGATGCAAATTAAATATCAATGTTATATAATGATAACGTACGAAATAAAAGGCAAAAAGAGCTGAGCGTCAGAATTGAATAGATTTTAGTTCCGATAAATAAATAATATTGTTTTTACCTGTTGGTTTAATCTATATTTGTTTTTACTAGGGATGGCAAAATGTCTCTAATTCAGTCCACGAGTACTCGGTACAAATACTCGCGAGTACTCGAGTACTCGGATCATTCTAATTGATAATGTATAGCCACCATTCGTTTGATATGGGACGAGGACATGCAACGTAGGTCTTCTTTCATTGGAACCATTCTGGCATGTTTGTTTTTCTTCAGAAAGCATTGTCAATTTGAATTAGTAGTAGTTCTCAAGAAAATCCCCTGCTGTATCCATCAAACAATCAAACACTAATTGGAAAACAATCGACTAACGGCTTGTACTGTAGGAAAATTTGCTTTGATCTAATTTTAATTATGTCAGTGAGGGGTCTTTCTGATTTAAAATATAGTCAACGTTGCTTGTCCAGCCAAATAAAAGTCAATTTCGCCGGTCCTTAAACTTAATGGACATGTTGCAAAATATTTACAGTATGACTTGAAATCCGCTAAGAAAGGTTTGGAAGAATACTTTTAAATATATTTTAGCGAATATAACAAGGCAATAGGTATAGGCACGGAAGCGTATTGATGCCACACGAAGAAAAAAAATATAACATATTTATGAGATAATATCTCATAATTATGAGATAATATTTAAAAAATATGAGATAATTATCTCATAATTATGAGATATTATTTCATAATAATGAGATATTAACTCAGAATTATGAGTTAGTAAGTCATATTTATTAGATAATTATCTCATAATTTTGAGATAATTATTTCATAATTATAAGATAATTATCTCATAATTATGAAATAACATCTCATAATTTTGAGATACTATTTCATAACTATGAGATAATATCTCATAATTATGAGATATTATTTCATAATTATGAGATATTATTTCATAATAATCAGATATTAACTCATAATTATAAGTTAGTAAGTCATATTTATGAGATAATTATCTCATCATTATGAAATAACATATCACTATTATGAGATATTATTTCATAATTATGAGATAGTATCTCATAATTATGAGATATTACTTCATAATTATGAGGTGTTATTTCATAATTATGAGATATTATCTGATAATTATGATATAATATCTCATAATTATGGGATAAGATCTTATAATTATGAGATAATATCTCATAATTATGAAATGGTATCTCATAATTATGAGATAATATCTCATAATTATGAGATGATTATCTCGTAATTATGAGATAATTATCTCATAATTATGACTTATTATCACATTATTATGAGATACTATCTTATAATCATGAGATAATATCTCATAATTATGAGATGTTATCTCATAATTTTGAGATAATTATCTCATAATTTTGAGATATTATCTCATAATTATGAGATTTTTTTTCTTCATGTGGCATCAATACGCTTCCGTAAATAGGTGAATAATTTCGGGAACTTCCTTTGATTTGAATTAATGATTGATTAGCAAATTTTAGAAACACGAAAAGAAAATATCTGCGATACACATGTACGGAATGCAAAAATATCAGGCGAATGCATAAAAGGTGCAATATATAGAAAATGAAAATACATAGTGTATAAGAGAAGAAAAAAATTGAAAAGATACTTAAAATACATTTAAATAAATTTTTAAAATATCCGTGAATTTTTTAATACGCCGAGTACTCGAGTTCAAAAATTGTACTCGAGTACTCGCCATCGAAACGAGTGCTCGAGTATTCAGTATTCGTTGCCATCCCTAGTTTTACGCTTTATTTCACGAAAGGATATGGAGTAAATGAACATTAGACCATAACACATGTGTTATGTCAGCATTAGTGTTTTTCTATATAGGTTTGTTTGAATTTCTTAAACAAGAAGCTTTCACGGGTCTTATATTTTTTTTTATATTTCTACGTTGTTGATGATAATGAATGAATGCTAAATTAGGATAATAAGATACACTGTTTTCTTCCTGAAGCGGGGACAAATATTTTGACTTTAAGATGGTTTCGACCAGCATTAAAGTAAAATATGACTGGACTTAGAAGACACTGGATCTTGCAGAGTCAAAAAGACACCAACATCACTTTATTGCAATTAAATGTCAAAACAAAAAGGCTGATTGTTGTAACGAAATGTCACCTTAAAGTTATAATTTCTTCAGAAATATTTCCAAAGTGGTGCCGATGAAGCCGGAGAGACTGTGTTAGAGATCGAATGGACAAATCAGCATGGCTGTGGTGGAAATGACCAAACAAATCCCCAGAAACAAAACTGTGATCTGGTCCTACAATACATGTGTCAGAATGATGTTGATGCTAACAGTGTCACAGGTACAGTACTTTATAATGATGATTATCTACACAAATTCGTAAAAAAACATAGAAAAATAACAATTGGCTAAAAGAAAGATATGTGTACTTTGGCATTAAAACATTTCGTATTCATTTCTTGTTGAATCTTAAATGTATCGGTCACATCAAGTGCTTACGTTTGCTGTTTACAATCAAGTGTCTAAAATTATGTATAAAGTCAAATGTCTGTCCCAACGATACCAATACAGTTCCTGACTTTCCTAGTAGGTGAACTCCTTGTACACAGATTCTGGCCCTTCTGTTTATAGTGCATACTTCTTACTCTTTTACTAAACCAAGTTTTCCTAAACTTGACTCGATGAGTGCAATTATTGTTGATATAAAGTGAATTCTTTACGAGTCTTTTTGTTTAGACAACGGACAATAATGGTTGTAAGAACACTTTAATTTTATGTTTGTTGACGAACCCGCTTCCATAGGGTAAAAATAGAACACTTGCTGTTGGGGTTTGAGCAGAACGCATTGTTGAAGAACTTATGGTGACTTAAAGATAAACAATATCAATAAAAGCATTGTTCAGTTGCTTTGTTTTACAACGTATTTGTAGATACTTTGTGTCATATTCATATACTCCATATTCTTTTATTTTTAATTCAATGCCCTGTTATATAAATTGTTGCTTAAATACGTGTGCTTGATAAGTATAGTATAACTAATTGCAAGTCATGAATATCAATGAAAATATCACGAGCGCCGAACAACGCAGAAGATCTTGTTCTGCGACGAGTTTAAATCTCTGCGTTGATCGAAACATGTGACATTTTTTTGATATTCATGCCTTTTTATTATAAAGATTTTCTTCTGAAATCCGATATTCTATATGCAGATTATTATTTTCGTTTCAATGCACCAGTTGTTTACTTGACAACAATGTTGACAAGATATTGTGACGTCACTTCCTCCGGTGACTAGAAATCATATATTTTCACTGATGACATTATGAAATTTATTTAACTGAGAAAACTCGATCATTATAGTAATATTGTTTTCTTGACTTTCACTAAAATGATACAAGCCTAGCACTTAGTATTCCTTTTCCTTTTCCATCTAAAATTCCTAGGCCAATCAATCAGTTGTTTCTGTGGTGAACTGTCTGTTGTACAATGACTAGTCAATTATGTCAGTTCTTCTGGGTATATCCGATGTTGCCGTTGTCCCTGATTGTTCGTTTTTTAGACTGACGGTTCTCATTCTTTTGTTACTGGATTTCATTTCAATAAAATCTATGGTTAACATGTCAAAGAACCCCGTCCTACCCGTTTAGGCGTTGAACAGTTACTGAAGTCCATGTTATATCAAGAGCTTTATCTGTTCAATGGATTGTGATATTTAAATCCCGAAATACTTTGCTTTCTTGTACCGAATTTAACAGATATTTCACCGATGCATCAATTTACCGTTTTCTCATACTGGACTGGCCATTTGTGTCCTTATATTTCAGTCCGGGTGTTAGCAAGGGCAAAATGAAATGATCAAAATGCCCAGTTTGGTGCAAAACTATAATTTTTTGGATTCTAATTTGAAATTTTACGGTTAATTGATTTAATATACTGTACTTTTCGTTGCATATACTTGTTGCCATATTTTGCTTTTACAGTTATTAAATGTACTCATACCGTCAAAAGAATAAAAAAAGAGTTTCTACCAGTTTTCATTTCTGAATGCTAGATAAATACGCACAGACAATGTGATGAGTAGATCAAGTGTTAACATGTACATTTATTTTTTAAAGATGACACTATACGAAATGGGCAAAGTACCAATAGACAACAATTTACAAACCCAAACAGCCAGGCAGAAACAGAAGACGGCAGACAAACTCGTAAAGTAGCGGATGTAGATATAGAGGAAGGTTTACATGAATCCTGGGATAGTTACAATAAATGTTATTTCAGAGAGCGGAATGGTGGTAATTATGAAAGTTAAAAAGTAAAGCAAAGCATATGGAATATATATACATTCAATTAAATTCCGATGCATAAACAGTAAAATAATACAAAAGTACATAAGTTCATAAACTGTTAATTGAAATTTGTGACCAACCAGCAGATATCTGAGACAATATAGTCAAAATTGTTTACATAAAAACAAAAAGAAATATATTTTGTTATAACAAGGCATAGATGAAATCTGAAAAAAGATGACATTAAAATTAAAAAAAAAATTATTTGTTTTCGTACCTGAAAGCGATTGAAGTAGAAAACAAAATTGACATAACGATTTTTTGTTTTTCTTTTTTTGCTTTAGTTACACATGTAATTGCTCCTACATCACAGCCTAGGCTAATTAAGTTTGCCCATTTCAGTTAAATATTTATTATGTTATTTAAAAAAAAAAAAAAAACGTTTTCCTAGTTCGTCATTAGTTGAATATTTTAACCTTTAAATAATATCAAAGTGACTTACGATTTTCCTGATATTGATTGGATGCTAAATGACATTTCTTCTGGTATAATAAATACTAAATACTTTGCTGCGAAATCTCAAGTAAATACTAGCAACTGAACTGACATGACAAATGATCTTACCTACACTATTCCAAATTCTAATGTAGTTTGTCATTAATCCTATTATCTGATTGGTTAATACTACAATTTTCAAGGTATAGATTACACGGTTGACATTCCTGAAATTGACACGATTCTTACGCGTTTGTTTATGAAATAAAATGGAGGCAATACACATCGCTTCGACTTCTCTGATTGTTTGTAAACATTCGGCTTGTGGTGACACATATTTGAAAGAGAGTAACAAAATTTTCACAGCGAAGAGAAAAGTGACAAGTGTCTTATTACATAAATGAGACAAAATTAATAAGAAGCAGATTTCGGTGAGCGTTATGATTTACGCAGACGACAGCAACCATGCTACAAAGGATTCAAATGAAAACACAATGCCATTACAAAGCTTACCAGAAAGTTTCGTTGACACCCTCAATCGTTTCCAAGATGTAAATCGGCTGTGTTGCATCCGACAAATGTCCAGAGTTAAAAATATTGAATTGTAAATTAACCCACGAACATTTCCCGGACGTTTAGCCTTGAAACTGCAGAATAATTAATTCACTGTAATAAAATGCATATGATGGTAACTGATGTGTAAATATCCGTACAATGATCCATTTGATTAAGCTGTCCCTTTGAATGTCCTATGGGAATACAGCTCTAACTTTCTAGGCCTATATCACACGAAACGTGTTGCCATCTACGAGACCGAATGCGCAACTCACAAGTGATGGATTATCACAATTCTAAAAAGCAAGTAACCACCTGTTCAACTGTTCCTAAATACATTCATCAGAAAACAACTCAGATGTCAATGTTACGCTACCATATTTCCCGATCCGGTAATCCTCAATAAATTAAAAATATCCTGTCTCTGGCTGACAGTCGGGGCACCCGGTTTGTCGGCACCATATTGCCCTAGAAAAATGACATGAACTTTTGGTTTAAAAAAAATCGTTCATGCCAAATGTTTTTATTTGGATAAAATGAATTACTTTATATCAAATAATAAAATCTCCGATTTTATTCAAATCCAGGCGAAAATTGATAAATTATTGTTAATTATAGAATGGGACTATTTTTAAGGTGGAATAATATTGCAATTCGCCCTTCTGATGTTGATTTCAATAATAATTGATGTAATGAACATTGTTAATATGTTCAACTACATTAGAATTGAGATAACGCGTCGCCAGTAAACTCAATTTGTGACCATCAAATCCCCAATTGATGCCTCCAAATCTTCAAATACAATACAGTTATCTCCTAAATCTAATGCAACCATTTCGACAGTATTACAGAGAAAGATAAAGCTTAATGTTTTTCTTCTTTAAATCGTCATGTTATCTTTCTAGAAATTTAAAAACAATGATAGCTTAAGACTATAATTTAAAACAAAATGATATCATATTTTTATTGCAATTTTCTCACTTTTATCTGAACTGAAAAGACAAAAGTTGTCGTATTGCTCATATGCTAATATTTATCAAAACTTCGCTATTTTTTTTTATTTTTTAATCTATGAACATTAACTTCTATCCTGAAAACGACATGAACAGATTTGTGTAGATATGCTAGAGCAACTTATTTGTGGACCTCACCAACATGTTTTCTGCTAAATAACATTCATTTGCAAATAAATTCTTATCGTAAGGCAATATAAGATATGAAAGACTCACAATTGAATTTTATCGGCAAAATGAGAGAAGGGATGCAGAAAACTATTTTTTCAACGATATTAGAGAAACGTGTCTACAAAATCTATGGTCATTATCACCAGTTGACCGACCAGAATTATTTCACATTCTGGCAACTTGCAAATAACGTGTGAGGTAAGTGAGAACCGAACCATCAATCCAAAACGAAAGTGTTGAGAATAGATTAAATCTTTCATTGTCCAATCTTATCTTTCGGACGTGAATTGTTCCTACATGTAGCTACGATTTTGACTTTAAACATATCAAGTCTCGCATGGCGCGTGATGTAAAATTAGCTATGGATGCTTACCTTGTAGGTTCGTTCTTTTGATTGACGGTTCGGTTCTCACTTACTTGTAGATGTAACGCGTCTCACTACTTAGGGAGTTTATGTAAGCGTGTTTCTCAGAGTTGAATCTGTTAAGGAAGTTCAAGACTCAATTGGTCTGTAAGTCTCGTCATGTGAAACCGAGATTTCTCAATAAAATTGAAATTTGAAGACTTCTCCCGCCAAAAGATGATTTTTTAGGATTATGACGTTTATTCTTTTGTTAAGAACGTCATATATTATCGCGCAAAATGTAACTTCCCGGTACACTCTTGAAATTTCATAAATTATACATAAGCAAGGTTTCAAAACTTGAAGTCATCCCTCCAGAAGTTTTACGGTCGACATCATCATCATCTTCTGGACCACTATGGGATATCTGTTTCCCACATGACAACAGATCTTTCCCTTTAAAGCTTAATTATTGTTTCCTCTACCGTATTTGACTTTACTACCGGATTTGTCTTATAAGAAGCAGGAGATGCTGTCTCTACCGGTGCACCTGATCTCACCCATGGTTTTATATTGGGTCCGTGTTGTTCATCTTTATGTGTGAGTGTCTTCGTTTTTCTCTTCTGTGCTGTACCCATGTTGTGTCTGTTTTTTTTCTCCCCCCTTTTTTGTTTCTGGTGTTGCCATTGTCCTTGGATTGTTCGCTTTTAGATTGACGGTTCGGTTCTCACTTACTTTCACCATGAATAAATGTGAACGAATAAATAAGATTATGCCTATATATGAAATAAAACAATGAAAATAAAGAGGAACCTGACAATCTGACGGTAATATTAAAACAAGAGTAGCGAATTCCAACCTCGATAGGAAACTATTATATCATATTGCATTAATGGGTATGAATATTCAATAGGTTTGTTCACGGCAGATCAGAACCTTCAACAGAATGCATTTGAATATAGCAGTGCTATCTTTACACGACAGAACAGTGCTGGAAACCGTAATGGCTATGAATGCCCTGAAGAACGTGATTATTACCCATATTTTCATCCAACATCATGGAAAGACATAGTAATAATGACCGATGATACTTCACGATGCAGGTAGGTAAAAATTCATCTTAATGGAAAGACATAGTGATACAATGTAATGGCCGATGATACTTCATGATGTAGGTAGGTAAAAATTCAACCTCATGGAAGGACATAGTAATAATGACCGAAGACACTTCACGATGTAGGTAGGTAAAAATTCAACTCCATGGGAGAACATAGTAATAATTAAAGACAATACTTCACGATGTAGGTAGTTAAAAATCCAACATCATGGAAGGACATAGAAATAATGACCGATGATACTTCACGATGAAGATAAACTCAAAATCATGGAAGTAGATACATGTAGTAATAATGACCGACGATACTTCATGATGTAGGTAGGTTAAACTTCATCATCATGGAACAACATAAAAATAATGTATGATGATATTTCACGATGTTGGTAGGTACAAACCCGCTATCATGGGAATAATGTCTGATGATACCTCACGATGTAGGTAGGTAAAAATACAACATCGTGGTAAGAACAAAGATATAATATCTGATAATACTTCACAATGTAGGTAGGTAAAACTTCAACATCACGGAAGAACAAAGAAAGAATGTATGAATATACTTCACTATGTAGGTTGGTAAAAATCCAATATCCTTGAAGGACATGTATATTATATCTTAAGATACTTCACTATGTAGGTTGGTAAAAATTCCAATATCCTTGAAGGACATGTATATTATATCTTAAAATACTTCACTATGTAGGTTGGTAAAAATCCAATATCCTTGAAGGACATGTATATTATATCTTATTAATAAGATACTTCACAATGTAGGTAGTTTAAGAAAAACATAGTACTTATATCTGATGATACTTCACGATTTACAGAACTTGTAAAGATAGTAATTCCAACTGCAATAATGAAACCAGTCAACAATATACCATCACTGGTGTATATTTAGTTCTTCATTTAGCCATATCAACCAGTAATTTCTCACATTTCTAAACGTTTGGGTCGTATAAAATCTAGTGTTTGACACCAGTGTGAGATTCATGCATCTCATATCACATGATCTCGCTTTACATAACTACAGTCCTTGCTTCAGTAGCCGTTACTAAAAGAGCGATCATTAAGCGATCCGTCAGCCGTCAACGATCAGTCAACAATCCGTCAAAGTCTGACGTATAGGAAAAGTAATTCACGTATTTGACGGATACAATACGTAAATTACGTGACTGACGGATGATTGATCGGTCCTATCCGTAAATGACTGATTGATAGCCTTACGTCATCTTTCAAGTTAATACATTTTGCGAAATGACAATTTCGTTTCATCACAAAAATGAATTTAGAATTGAAATATATATATATATAAAAAAATTATTATAACACACTAGGTATATTTAATCCGTACGTTAAGGTTAATATTATATTTACTTGATGTTTCTGCTTGTACGTAGGAACGAATGCATTAAAATTTGGAAGCACATATGATTTGACCAATCGTCGAAAATAGACAAATTAAAAAAAATATTAAAATAATTTATACAACTGCATGGTTAAACGTTAATTGTTACACAATAACAGGAATGTAAATAAGAGCGAAACAAAAATTGAATGACAAAAAAACAAAACAAAAAAAAAACAAATGATTTGACGCATTCATACACGAAAGACTGGGAAATCCTTCTTTTCAAACACTAAATATGCTAAAATTTATTTAAATTGTGATTCATCAGGATGTGATACATTACATTGTAATGTATAGTCCCTGGATTCATCAGAGACATATAAATGTCTCTGGATTCATGAAATAAAAAAAATCTTCGCAAGGAATATGATGAATAAAATTTTCAAAAAATTTAAATTGTTTTGGTCATTTCTATAGATAGCTTTTAAACCGCACTCTAAAAATGTAACTTTTCAAGCCTTAATTATGTTAAAATTCATTAAAGTTGTGTTTCGCAAAAGATAAAACTCCTTCGAAAGGATAGGATGAATAAAATTTTCAAAATATTTAAATTGTTTTGGTCATTTTTATAGACAGAGTTTAAACCGCACTCTAAAAATCTAACACTTCAAGCCTTAAATATGTTAAAAGTCATTAAAATTGTGTTTCGCAAAAGATAAAACTCCTTCGAAAGGATATGATGAATAAAATTTTCAAAATATTTAAATTGTTTTGGTTACTTTTATAGACAGAGTTTAAACCGCACTCTAAAAATCTAACTTTTCAAGCCTTAAATATGTTAAAATTCATAAAAGGTGTGTTAGTCATTCAAAAGGATATGATGAATAAAATTTTCAAAATATTTAAATTGTTTTGGTCATTTTTATTGACAGAGTTTAAACCGCAGACTATGCATCTAACTTTTCAACCCTTAAGTATGCCAAAATTTATTAAAGTTGTGATTCGCAAAATAAAAAACTCTTGCAAAAGGATTGCATGAAGTAAACTTTTCAAAAAACTGAATTGTTTTGGTCATTTTTAAAGATTGAGTTTAAACCGCACACCAAAAATCTGATCTTTCAACCTAAAAGAATGCTTAAATTCCCTAAAATTGTGCTTCGCAAAAAATAAAACTCCTTCAAAAGGATATGATGAATAGAATTTTCAAAATATTTAAATTGTTTTGGTCATTTTCATTTGCAGAGTTTAAACCGTACTCTAAAAATCTAACTTTTCAAGCCTTAGATATGTTAAAATTCATTAAAATTGTGTTTCACAAAAGATAAAACTCCTTCAAAAGGATATGATGAATAAAATTTTCAAAACATTTAAATTGTTTTGGTTATTTTTAAAGACAGAGTTTAAACCACACTCTAAAAATCTAACTTTTCAAGCCTTAAATATGTTAAAATTCATTAAGGGTGTGTTTTGCAAAAGATAAAACTCCTTCAAAATGATATGAGGAATAAAATTTTCAAAATATTTAAATTGTTTTGGTCATTTTTATAGACAGAGTTTAAACCACACCCTTAAAATGTAACTTTTCAAGCCTTAAATATGTTAAAATTCATTAAAATTGTGTTTCGCAAAAGATAAAACTCCTTCAAAAGGATATGATGAATAAAATTTTAAAAATATTTAAATTGTTTTGGTCATTTTTATAGATAGAGTTTAAACCGCAGACTATGCATCTAACTTTTCAACCCTTAAGTATGCTAAAATTTATTCAAATTGTGATTCGCAAAATAAAAAACTCTTGCGAAAGGATTGCATGAAGTAAACTTTTCAAAAAACTGAATTGTTTTGGTCATTTTTAAAGATTGAGTTTAAACCGCACACCAAAAATCTGATCTTTCAACCTAAAAGAATGCTTAAATTCATTAAAATTGTGCTTCGCAAAAAATAAAACTCCTTCAAAAGGATATGATGAAAAGAAGTTTCAAAATATTTAAATTGTTTTGGTCATTTTCATTCGCAGAGTTTAAACCGCACTCTAAAAATCTAACTTTTCAAGCCTTAAATATGTTAAAATTCATTAAAATTGTGTTTCGCAAAAGATAAAACTCCTTC